>JAVXUP010001249.1:0-258353 GCA_033070095.1 Escallonia herrerae | reverse complement strand
TGATGGAATAGATGTACATTACATCCATTGTATGGAGTAACATCATACATTTTGAGATAATATAGGAATTGAGAGTGTAACGCTATCACACCTTACAAGATTGGTGTAAATTAAACTTTTATGTAGGAATGCTCATGACTATCTCTTATCGAAATCATACTTCTTTGCAAATGTAGAGTTATAGACACTTATACACCTAGCAGAAAATGCAGTAGTAATTCATTGAGCAAATTTTTTATTGTCAAAAGGTTAATGCATGTGCGGAGCATGCGCATGTAACTAGCATGTCTATGGACGGAGGATATGAGAGAAATTTTTGGGCCCACGACTTCTACAACAAGATTTCTCCTTAAAAACGTCTGAGAAGTCAAAGCTATCACTTATTTTTGGACGAAAGGAGTATAGCACTATTCCTAGCACAAGTCTTCTATGCATTTGCTTATGATTGGACCATATAACGCATCAATTATCGATGGACTCCTAAGAAGAGCTCAACAATTATGTTCATTGAAAAGATTTTGGGTGTACCAGAATCTGCTGCTCCGCAGCTGAGGTGCTTGAACTTGATGCATCCTGCCTCTGAAAGCCTGTAAATGCCAATTTGATACAAAACTTATGATAACTCCAGCAGAAAACACAACTTCAATATCGAGTGTAAGAGTAACTAAAAAGAGCCCTCGCTCTACCTGTGTTGTGGTTATCAGTGTTATTGGCCTGAAAATATAAGAAGATTGTCAGGACAAGAATGAGATAGAAGCAAAACTGTGTTATTTAAGAACTTCAGAGAACGAGAGAGAGAAACATATTTGTGGTCTCAATGCTAGCGATCTATGAAGATTCTCATTGTCATCTAACAGTCTAGAAATCTTTCTGTCCTTCTCCTCAATAATTTTATCAGCAAGATCACGGAACGAGTCATGCTCTTCCTGAAAGTAAAGCAACTAGTTAACAAAAGATGGCCAAAACCTCCATCTCATAAAAGAGATACTATTAAAGCATCTACCTTCATTTTCTTATAACACTGTTTCAACTCATCGACTTCTCTTTGTAAATTTTCACCAGATGATGCCTCGTTTTGAGCCTTCAATGCTTCACATCTAACTGTACAATGATGCCAACTTTAGACTCCAATTCAAACAATATTCAAACATAAAGGAGAAGGGGGAATTTGCAGTAACATAGTAAGCTTTGCATTGTTAAGGTACATCGCCAAGTCTCTTCAATATTTTGAAGGCTCCTCTCCCAAGCTTCCTTCTCTGATTGGTGGCTAGAAAGAGCAGAAGTAAGCTTCATTTCCGTGTTCTTAATTTGTTGCTCTGCTGTGCTAAGAGACACATCTCTGAAACGCATATAAATTGAAAAGGAAAAATGTCTGAGAAATTTGTTTCAATCAACTCAAAGCTCAACTACTTTGTCATAAAATACAGAATCAGATAAATTGCATCTCATGTAGAGTAAAGCCAGTGCAGATTGTTGAAATATACAATATGGTAAAAACGTTTCATCCCTAAGATTAGCATTCGCCATAAAATGGTTCAGTTGATCAATTAAACAAATGCTTATGGACAATGAAAATGTACATATATGGCTTAGTTGTAGTTTTCAATGTTTATCTATCACCCAACTATTATCCCTTAGAATAGTAGTGGACAATTTAGTCCAAGTATTTGCCTTTTGGGTACTTCAGCACTTAAACTAACCTTCCATCAGAAAATTGATAGAGAACTACCTTTAGCGACAATTCACACCTTTAGATAGCGATTTGTGAAATTATGCAAGTAAAGCAAACATTTCCATCAACATGTCCAAAAAGGTTTTAATGCCAGAGAGTGGACAAGAAGGCTTAAATGCCAAAAAGATTTAAGACTAAGGACTATTTCCATTAGTAAGGTTATTAATGGCTAGATTGACAAACTGATGATAGTTATAGAGTGAGACGTGCAGTACGGCCTAAAAACAAATCAGTTCAGGCTGACATACATTACCTTGTTGCAAGTTCTTTATGATGACTAGCCAAAGCATCCTTAAGACTTTGGAGGGCTTCATCCCTTTCAGCAGAAGCTATCAGTATTTCTCTCTCAGCCTCCTAAAGGAGCAAGAAGAATCTTAAGAAACAAATTCATCGAATATTCTTATATATCAATTCAAATGATTCTTATAGCACAAAGAACCATGTACTTTTAGAGCTTCCTCCTGAGCTTTGAGCTGTTCATTGTCCTTAGCAGCCGCCATTTCTGCGTCCTTTCTCTGAAGAAGTGCATGAGCGCGACCCTTGTATGAGGCAAATTCACTCTCTAGGCAGTTGATCTGCATGTTATAAAAGCCGAAGAGGAATCAGGAGAGGCAACAAAGTGGGAGTAAAAGCATTTGCTTGAAGGTAAAGTACTTCAGAGTGGCAGCAATCGTCTAAGTTAATCTCATAGCAATCATCACTTAACTCTTCCAAGGTTCATTCCTTGTGTCTAGTCTACTCATGATGATCCTTTTAGACCAATAGAACGTGCTAGACCATCTCAATATGAAACTATAGGAACCCACCAGTTAAGAATGTTACTTCCAGGCTTCCACTACACCAAGACTCAGGGTAGCATGTGAAATCGCCACTTGGATAATGCTCAGCTTTATCAACCCTATTAGGGTGGATAAATAGAACCCTACCGTGGGAAGCCACGAGAATACTTAAAGAAGGCTACGAGTATTATCAAGATTTCTGGTGCTGACCGTAGCAAAAGAGTTAGACTTAATTCTGAAAGAATTACAAATATGCTAGATATTAAATCATGCCAAAATTTTCAGCTAAAACAAGGAAAGTGCCCTAAGCCACGTAATAGGAAACCACAACAACTTTGATCAGCCTAATTCCAATCAAGAAACTTTGATTCTACGCCCATGAAATTAAAAAGGTAGATGAAACTTGATAAGGAGGGGATTGCAAAGTTCAAACATAAAGCTGGCAGCATTGTTCGGGTAATTCATAATTACGGGCGTAGATGGATGGATGGCTATATTACAATTGACACTATTTCTATTCTTGTTCCAGATTGCAGAGCATTAGACGACTCTATTTAGTGAGAGGTTGAAACTGATTGGTTGTTTGCTGCAAACCTAACAAGAAGAGGAGATGATGAAGATAATTCTCACAATAGGCTAACACAGGATGGCATACTGGTCTCTAACAAGTCAAAAAGAGTTAAACGACCATGACTTCCTTGCTAATATGGGGAGCATCAAAGATAAACTCCTCCTGTAGTTGCAATGAGGCTTGGTCCTCTTTCCTTGCTTATCTGACAGGAGTCGCTTTACAAGCCCACTCACTAGCCTATCCTTTTTTAGTCTTGACAGATATATAGCCGAAATGTTATTCAATCAGTTGATACCCAACTTCTGACTGAAGACAGCCACCGAGAGACGGCTGGACTGGTTCAAATCTGCACCTAACAGCTATAATCTACAAAATGCTAACACGCGAAATACGCATGTTAAAGTGGAGCTTACTTCATACTCTGTTCTCGTAAGGTCATCAGCTTTTTCGGTATAAACATAGATGATATTAATAAGTTGTCAAAATCATCATCACCATTATCATCATTTAAGCCTTAACGAAACTAGTAGGGGTTGTGTACGTAAATCGTTATCTTATATTCTCCCCAATACAAGCAAGTGTTCAAGATTTCATTATCTTCGACTTGCCAAAATTAACAAAATGTCCAATCAAAGTTCGAAAAAACGACTGAATCCAAAGATGGTCTACGTACTATCATTCTCATTACAGTCAAGCTTTGGTAACTTTTCTGTTTCGATCATTTTTACACTAACAAGACTGGTAACAGAAACTGGATAGTGTACCTCTTCTTTTGCTGTCATAAGTTCAGATTCTCTCTTCTTTAGCAGCTGAATTTGCACGGACAATTCTAATTCCAGCTGACCTACACAAATAAACATGCAGGCATCAGATCTCAATTTTTGTCGTGCGTGTAATCAAATTAAGCTGAGTCAGAGATATATAAGTACTTCTCAGTTTAGCAGCTTCAATTTCAGCACGTACGCGATTACCCTCGGCAATCTCCAGCTTCTTACTGACTGCCTCCGTGGCAGCTTCCCAACTCTCTTTCTCTTTCTCCTGAATGCATTGAGAATGTTATGAAAACCTAATCCAACGAGTGACTTAACCAAAGACCAGACAATTACAACATCATTGGATATCCTCTCGAATACAATTATCAAAATATTATCTTTTATCAAAATGCAACTGTCTCATATAACCACAAGCTACATCTACATATAAACCAAAAAATGGAAAAATGAACATCCCCTGATGCATTATGGGAATGGTAGAACATCCTTATAGGACCTTCAAATGTTTTGCAGAACTTCTATGCCATTGAGCCTTGCATTGTGTTTCATTATCATAATGGATACACCAGAAGCAAACCAAAGAATTTAGCATATATTATTCTGATGCCTAAAACTATAGTCGGGGTGACAGATTTATTCTAAGATAACAAAAATAAATGAGTGCACTTGCTATAATCAAATCAAAAGGCAGAAAAGATATATCAAGGGTGTGAATGCCTCAAACCACAAAGGCACGTATCCAAAGGGAAAAAAAAAAAGGAAAATACGTCCTACATGTAAGAGAACATGAAAAGGCTCATCAAACTTCATTGCTACTCTAAAAAATCAGGTTTTAGCAAGAAATACAAATTTCAAGAGAACTGAGAACGAATGACCAACAGGGTCAGGAAGGCAGTTTTAATGCCCCACTGATTGTTTCTTGCCCTTCAGAATAATCTAAGGGCAGAAAAGTGTCATCAATTCTCCTCAAATATTAAAACCACAAAGTAACATAGGAGTTCCCAGGCTCATAAAATAGAGATCAGTTGTCTTGTTGTACATGGTTGTCATGCCCCCTTCAGTAATATTTCTTATTTATCTGGCAAGAGGACCACCAACTGAGACACGGATAACAAAGGAAATTGGTTCAAAGGGGGATGAAATTTATCTCTTCAAATACAAAGCCGAAAAAATATGAAGATGCACTTGACAAAGTAGAGGTTCCTTCCTGTGACCAAATTGCCCTTCACTAGTAATATCAGTGGTGCCAAGGAAGCTAAACTTGGCTATAAGCATGGAGAGCGTCACCCCCCACCCCCCAACCTTCCCAACCACCACCACCAAGTATTGAAATATGAATGTGCCAGGATGCAAGAAAAGCTAATATAATGAGAAAGTCCGACAAAAGAATATAGCACATAGTTCTGATTCCTAAAATTTAGAGAAATATTTCAGGGCTAATCAGCTTTAATCTAAAATAAAATATTAAAAAAGGAAGATGAGTGCACTTCACACCTCTTACACATTAAAGAACATGTAAAGGCTTGGGAAGTTTTTATTGCTAGGCTAACAAATTAGCTTTCAGCAAGAGATACAAAACAAGCATATAACCCTCATTTGCTATTATTTGAGAGAACTGAGAACAAGTGAACTACAGTGTCAAAAAGGTAGTATTGACGCCTCACTGATTTGTTCTTGCCCTTCAGAATAATCTATGGGGAGAAAAGTATTACCATCAATAAAGATCCTAATAAATTAAACCCGCAAAATAGAAAAGCTTGTGAACATTAAAGTTCCCAGGCTAATAAATAGGCATCACTTGTCACACATGGTTTTGTGCCCCTTTCAGTATATATCCAATTAATCTAGTAAACAGACCAGATGTAAAGCCACTCAAGATTATGATGCACTAACGGGGTCCTCCTCGTGACCAAAATGCCCTTCACTAATTTTAAGAGTGGTGCCTAGGAAGCCAAACTTAGTTATATAAGCTGAGAGGCTTCATGTATTGAGATAATCAATGTGCGCAAGAAAAGCTAACAACATGAGAAAGTCTGACAACAGAAACATAAGGTTGGGGAAAAGAAGGACAAGGTCAATTCTATTGGAGTAGCGATAAAAGAACCAGGTTCACATTACGTCTGCAAACAATGAATAATGTCCATCTAGATAGCTTAGAATTAGAAATGATATTCATCTGAGCTAATCACTGCAGATAATCCAAAAGAAAATGGTTCGTTTCAATAAATTAGAGAAGATAAATAATTGACTGTAAATTTGAACCCAGATCTCACTCATACATGCTCATGTTTTATGTGAGTAAGTTCTCCTTTTACAGATTCGATAGCTGCTCTAAGTCGTACTGCTTCACCACTAGACGCTGCATCCATCTCTGCGATCTTAAACTCGTACTCTGCAACCAGCCTCTGAAAAAAGAAATGCATAGTCACAAAGAATGACATTCACTTTCCACCTATGGAACTTCTAGAGCAGCTATTTGCTTCTGCAGATAAATAATACATCAAACTTGTGTTGCAAGAAGCAAAGAGTAGAACACAGAAGCCCAAAGAAACGTACCAAGAAGGTTTTGAACAAAAGCTTTGTTAATACATTAGCATCAACAAAAGAGAACCTTAGGAAGAACTTTCAGAAAAAACAGAAGTTATGCTAACATAGCTGAGCTCATACCTGCAAAGAAGAGATTGTTTCAGTTGCTTTGTTTCTATCAGATAATGAATCAGCAAGCTGAGCTTCCAAACTCTCTAGTTGCTGAAGAAGCAGAAGTCAGAAAGGAAGCTGAAGCCCAATGATTTGCAGAATGTAACCAATTCATAAAAAGTGAAAATTCTAAGCACCTGTAAGTTTATATATGTCATCTCCGTTTTTATTTTCACTCATTGTTTCCAATCAGAAACATGTTCTTTTCTTTTCAAGATTTTCTTGGATTACGTTTTTACTTCATATCTTCTCCATAGTACAAATGCTAACACTTCTGTGGAAACTTTTAGGTGTTTCAAGCCGCTTTCTAGGGCTTCCTCCACATGAGAGCTAAGTATGGGTCCAAAAAGGTTCTTTCAAATTGAAAAAAGTTCTTCTTTCCTACATTCTCATAAAGCCAACCCAGTAAATAAATAGAAAAGAAATACAACAGAAAACAAGAAACAGGTCCTGAATCCAAATGCTGAAGAGAAAGCAAAGAGGTCATAAATCAAAATACTGAAAATTTTATCTGAGGCATCTGGAGCATTTTACCTTCTGGTGTCTTGAAGAGATTTCATTTATTGAAGCTTGTCTTTTTTCATCCGCTGCTTGCAGGAGCCCTTGCATGTCTTCCAACATCTGTAGATATGCAAGCTGTCATGAAAAGATACATAGAAGCATTGTACATATAACATTACACACACAACTAGACTTGAAAAATCTTTTCAATTTCTTATGGGATCGGTGCTGCATGTTATGTATATATGTTTTTTTAGCTGCAGTTGATCTGCCGACCTTTAGCTATCGACCACACTCCAAAAGGCCATGGGGGTCCATCAACTTAACTCTCTTCAAAAACAAGAGGAGAAAAAAGATTGTAACTAACAATGTAGCAGTTTGTCCCGTGTAAATCATATTTCAGGCTCATGTCAATTTAAAATGATTTAGTTCTGATTTCAATATTTATTATTCAATCTTTCCCATGCCCAAGAAAAGGAAATAACTTTTAATGAAAGCCCCTTTACACCACAAACCAGTAGGAGGTTTCACCAGAAAGACTCTCTTAACTTATTCGCTTGCAAGCAGAAATTTTGAAGGTAGAAAGAATGTATAGAAAAAAACCTAGTAAATATAATTGTTTAAGATCCACCTTCAAAGCTTGGTTTTGATGCAGCAAAGACTATGGACGAATAGAAATATAGATGCTGACCCGCAAACCATTTCGGGTCACCCTTGCATGGGATCCACCGCTTGTTTATTTGTCATGAGGGATTGGCATGCCCGCAAGCTAAAGAAGATAAAAGGACATACCCGTTTTTCCCAAAGCTCAAAACATTCATTGAATACTCACATAAAGGGGATTACATCTAAACTTGGACTGATAATTAACTTAATCAATAAGGAACCCTAAAATGCTAAATGCCAAGATTAACCTGAAACTAGGACTTAAAACTTAGATATCATAAATCTCCAATCATTTGTAATAGCACATGGAAATCCAAATTTCTCATAAACAGAATCCCATACTAATAATAATGCGATTCTAATTTTTTTAAACCCATGCAAGTGTTCTTCATCAAATTTATTGGACATAACATAACATTCTACACTCGATTGACTGACAGATTAACACAGCCTCCGTATACATATCTAAAAATCTAGCTGCAGCCTTTTTGCTATTTGCCAACATACACTAAGCTCATTCACAAGGTAAACTATAGGTTCTGAAATTGCTTTGAAAAAGAAATAATGATAGTTTATTGGTGGCAACATAAAGACAATATCCCTGTGTAACTACATAATTCTAGAGACTGCAAAGCCTCCTTTGGTTTAAGAATTAAGCAAGCTTCTTATGCAACATGAAAAAGCAAGACATTGAAGTGCTTGATTGTTGATAAGATATTCAATCTGGCTAACTGCCCTTTTCACTTTACCGAGTCCAATTCCTTTATTAGAATTTAGAAGCATGTGCATATATTATACTGAGTATATGAAATACCTGCTCTTTTTCCAGAAGTGACTGCTGTAATGCCTCAAGAGCATTCTCTTTTGGTTCCAAGGAATGGCGCAATTCTTCAAGGTCGTCTCGAAGTCTGAACATCGAGTGATATCATGACATAATAAACTCTAGGAAATAAAGTCTACTAAAGTTAAAAATATCAACAAATGGATACTTGATATTGGAAAAGGGCATGGGATGTCGACCAACACATAGGCTAAAAGTTATGACAATTCAACAATAAAATTTGTTGAAGCCATCGACTAACTTCTTGATATATAGTTCATTCCTCTGAATAGGTCACGTGACTGAAAAAAAGTTTGGTAGATACTGCTAAAGTAACCCTAGAGATACAGATTGGGAAATGGGTGCCACACACACGCGCGCGAGCGTGCACACACACACAAGCAGAGAAAAAGCTGGTCAGATGCTTCCTTTTTTAGGTTTGCATACAATTAGATAGCATGTTCTATTTGCAAGAACATACTATAAAGAAGAAGGACCAATTGTAAATTCAGGCCATCAAAAGTGAGAGCGTGAGTCCAAATGTGAGAGCTGCCGCTTCATACAAATTAGGTATAGACCTAGTCTACCCCTCCTACCACCCTGGCAACACCAAAATAATATTTTGTAAACTTGCAGGATTTTCCAGCAAAGGACAGAATCACGTGCAACCTCATAGAGACGAGTCTTCTTTTAACCGTGCTGTATAAATAAATGGGCAGTCCAGATTAATAAGCAAAGGTGGTTCTGATTTTACACAAACCGGCGATCATACTTATTGTTTGCACTTCGTAGTTGTTGTCTCTCCCCATCAATAGCTTTCAGCGCTTCGTTAGCTTGTTGCCGTGTGCGCTCCAACTCTTGCTGCAGTGCCGACAGTTGGGATGATGCTTGCTCGGCCTTTCCATTCACATCATGAAACTGGGACTCAAGATCTTCTTTTTCCTGCAAAAGACAATCTCCGGACACCAATTCAATTTAATACGCAAACTGAAGCAATTACATTTCTGTTTCTAAGAACAAAGCAATGGGGTGGTAATATAGCAGGATGGTATTAAAAACAGAATGCTTAATAATAACGTTATTGTTTTTGAGTATCTCCAATCTTTACCTTATTGACTTAAACATTAAATGTATCTCCATACCATTAGCATAGTAAATACTTTTCTGTTTTCGAGGGTGAGAATTCGTCATATGGTGAACCGAAGCGCTCAAAATGTTTTGATGGACTATATACCATGATATAAAAGGGTTGAAAAAAATGCAAAGTTCAGGCCATTTATCACTATGTATCTAACTTTGTCTAACAATTATAATTGTGATATCTGCTGTGGCGCCCCACTTGTTACTTTGCATTTGGCCTCAAAAGACCCTATCAAGGATCTCAATACCACAGTAGCCACAAACAGTATCAAGCCTACCCTCAAAGCTCGAAATGGGTAATGCAGCTGAAGGTGGTTTGAGGAAAAGAAGGTGAGTGCCAGTGATTGGGGCAAACAAAGCATGACTCACGTACGTTCTGCATCAGTTAGAGAGGGAATTTTTGGGCGGTGTGTGACAAGGTTAAGTTGTGGCCTTATGCTAGGAGGCTAAAGTGAATCGGGGGTGACTGTGAACCAAGTCCCAAATCCTAGGAAGCTCGGACACCTCTTCTGGGTCCAGGTGTCGTGTCCAACACCTATCAGAAACCTCCGGATACTTGTCAAACACCTCTAGGCAGTGTCTGAATTTTGTTTGCTTACGTTAATTGTCTGAAACCGTGGCCGACACCTCGCGCAGAAGTGCCCGATATGTATGGGGTGGAACTGCAATCTTTTAAACATAATACGAAAGTCATAATTGGATACTAAGGAAAGTTGGGGTACTTAGAAATCAGAGACCAGGGCAAGCCCTTATACTAGATCTATCCATACCTTTTGTTCCAATCAACTTCTGCCTAACTGAGAGGCAAATGTGGCTCTTTGACAAAGACAATCCGACGAAGGTGAAGAATCTCTCACTTGATGAGCATGTGTAGCAAAGAGGTTGATGATGGAGGTCCAGAAGACAATGAACTTTAAGAGGCATTCACTAAGTATTGGTGGATGGAAGGGATGACAGCTGTTTCTGTTTTCCCTTTTGCTTGTTTTCACAGGATCTTGCATCACCTTACGTTCCATATCTCACTTTCCACTATGATTTTGGTTCAAGTTTTCGTGCGGTATAATAGTTGGTTCTTCAACATTGTATGATGTGGAAAGTGCTTGAAACTTAGATAAAGACACACACAGATAAAAGTATATAAAACAATTCGTCGGTGTCACGCAGTGTCCTAAAATATGATATTTTGGAAACTGCAGCGTCCAATGTCCCTGTAGATGTCAGTGCCGGACGCGGTGTCCGTGTCCATGCTACTTAGCCACATCGGCTACGTTATAGTTTGGATTTTTCCCTGCCAAGATCTAAGTAGTACCTATTTTGCTCACTTTTTCATTGGAGGGAATGCCCTATGGCAGAGCAATGATTCTCGGTCTAGGCACTGTGGTCAAAGGTGATGTAGCCTATGTTATTAAAGACTGGCTCCCAAGTATAATTCTCAACTAATTACTAGAAAGTGTTCCCTGGAGTTATTAATGGAACAATTTGTTGATACTAAAAATTTGCAATGCTGAGATATTTCCAATGTGGACAGCTGGAAAATAAATATGAGAGTTGAGGTAAAAAAAAATTCAAACAACCAAAACCAACATAGGCGTATTCATTCTTAACCGACCAAAACAAAGACATTCACGCGAAATGATGAGTTGAAGCAATATGTTGGTGGCTGACAACTAAATATGTGAAGCAGTACAAGGCAAGCTTGAAATAAAAGAACCAAGAGAACAAGTTACCTTCTGAACCTCTTGAATGCGCTGTTTTGCTCTTTTGTGAAGCCTGCTGAACTTGGAATCAAGTTCACAGTATTTCTCATCACGCTCTTTTAACTGCTGATCCATCATCTGTTGAGCTACGGAAAAAAAAAACCAAGAAAAGCATTTAGACACTGACTGTTAAAAACAAAAAAGGAAAGGGAAAGCATACCTCCTAAAAAGTGCAGATATGAAGCATCTACATAAAAGTATTAAAAAGAATTTTTTTTGACAATTATCAAAAGAAGACATAAAAAAAAGTATGTGATTAATCAAATATCCAGGACTGTACAACCTTCAGCCAGTTTAGCAGAAAGCTCATGAGCCTTTGCATCTGCTTCTGAGTATACAGCTCGAAGATGCTTTAGAGCCTCCTCTGCAGTAGCTCGTGTTTGTCTTTCTTCCAGAAGTTCTCTGTTCATGGAATCTAACTTCTCATGGAGCTGATTTGCATCTGTGAACGCCCGGCCATCTTGCTCAATAGCTGTTCTTTGTTCATAAGATCCACCAGTATCTATGTGGAGTTTTTCCGAGTCCTGGAATTGAGACTTGAGATACTCATTTTGGAACTTGAGCTCTAGAACCATTTGAACAAGTTGATGACTTTCATCCGTATTTGGGTTACTATCACATAACCTATTCTCCTTGTGTAGATATACATCACTCTCATCATTCATGTCAATCAACTCTTTGTCATGTCCTACACCATCTTCCACATGATTTTCCTGTATCCTACTAATATCACCTCCATCTGCCGACATTGAAGCTATCTCTAAATAACCATGGCGTGTATTTTCATACGAGTATTACTGAGCTTTTGCCATCACTAAAATCTGGTGATCAACAAAAAGAATGGAAATGAACAAAACCACTCATGATGTAAGCAAGATGCATTATAATAAACAAACAGATAAAAATGCAAACCTACATGCAAAACTGGAAAGCATAAGCAACAGCACAAAATAAACCACATAGTCATATTCAAAAATTTGTTCCCTAAGCTAATAAAATCCCAAGGGACAATGACCTTATCAAAATACCAAGGGACAATGACCTTAGCTCACATCTTCCTAAACCGAAAGTGTGGATGCTAACAAGAAAAGGTGGGCCTAAACTGTGCTATACGATCATGATTGAATCGCCACATTGGAAGTTATTTTTCTCTTTTTGCAAAGAAAGACAAAAACCCAAGTCTTTTCTCATCTCTCGGGATTGAGTAGAAACCCTAGCTTTTACAGATGAACCAAGACAGTTTCAGGCTTAAGTTTCTTTTCTTTCCCACAATATCATAAGCCAACAAAGAGAAATCTCCAGTTTATCATCATACAATGTCATTGGGAGACCTCAAAACAATAGTCCTAGGAAATCGTGCTGATTCCGCCAACAACTCTTCGTGGAACATATAGTTATAATCCTTCCTTTCATAATTTTGTCCCCCCACCTTTCGTGAACTTGACGTGTCAAACAATACTTACGATCTTCAATCACCTTATGAGCTCTATTTAAATTACATCCAAGAAGTTCGCAAAAATCCGAAGGGGACGAAAATACAAAACGGAGGAAGTAATAAAACTAGTTTACCGGCTAACCCACCAGCAATACAGTCTTCTCGTATAGTTCCCCTATCAATCTATCATTGTCCAAGAAAGACTTAAAGCACACGTGTATAAAAACCATTCTTCTGCTAATTCGTCCAAATGGGTATAGTGGAATTCGAACCAAAGATGAAACAACCAAACAATCAAGAATTCAGGAAAATCTATGATGCATACATAATCAAGATATGAGAGTCAATTCAAGAATCCAGAAGATTAAATTAAATAGTAATAAAAGCACTGACCCCATTTTCTCTTTCCTCAGTAAAGATGGGACTTTGCAGCTTGATTGGTTCCCAATGCAGATCTATCAATCAACCCAAGCAACTGTAAGTAAAAACTTATGAAGTCTATATACGTATGTACAGATGGATGGATCCAAAGCACAACTGACACCCCCTTAAGTAGTTAAACAATCAAACTACTGATTGTGTTATTGGAATTAGTGATCGTGATTAGGAGGGAGTTAATTATTGGTATGGGGAGGTAAAAGGGGGTGCCATTGGTGTGTGAGATCGCGGCTGGTGGGAGACGGGCAGAGCTCTGGTGGCCTGGCCTGGCCTGGCAGCCGCTTGTCACTAAAAGAAGTTAAACAGCTCATTCGACTTTCAGCGACAAAAGGAGCGTGGGACTTTGCTGTGTAGCTAAAGAGGATTTATTGTCACTTCATATGTTTTGGATTATTTGTAAATTTTTGGCTCCACGACAATTTAGTAGACTTTTACTGAGAGTTTCGGATTGGTCTTGAGTTGGTCAAGCTGATTCATTCAATTTGAATTGAATCATGTAATTAGGTGTTTGATAAAAAAGAAAAAAACAAAGATTGAATCACTTTTTAAAAACCAAAAGCGACTAGATCAGTTCAAGAAAGTGTTTATAGATAATAGATAGCATCACTGCATCGAGATATTCTTGTTTGCTTTTATGTTACAAATTTCTCTACATACATACATATATATAATATATATTTTTTGTCGAAACGTTATTTAAATCCCCTTCAAAGACATTCTTTTATAACTTTGTGGTCATTTGTTTCGAGAATTGATATAAACCATAGTTATCAATGTCGTACCAGTACCGGTCGTACCGTTTTTACCTTCTACTGGTACGGTACCCCTTACATTTTGTACCGGTCAAAATATCGCTCTGTACCGGTTGTACCGGTCGGTACAGGTGATACCGGCCGAGAATTACATACTGGCCATGTACCGGTCAAGATATTCTGTTTTGTACCGGTTTCTTAAAAAATGTAAAAGTAACAATTTTTGATAGAAATTTTGTAAATTGACCATATAAAGACTATATAGAAAAAAATATTCTAAGATCTTTAATACATATTAAAGCCTCTGTAACTTATTACTCATAATATGCAGTTAGCTTTGATTTACTTTAAACCTGAAAGTTTTGATACTCTATATGATGTACAGCTTTAGACACTTGTGCGAGAGCACACGCACACAAAAAAAAAAGCTTATTCTTGAACCTGAAGACGTTATTATTTAACAAATAACTTCTTCTTACATAAGAATTTGTCAATGAGATCGTTGAAAAGAAGGAATAATCTTAGAGGAGATAATTCAATTGAATAAGCTATTGATTTTATTTGAAAATTAATGTAATTCAAGCTTGTAACGCCCCCGGAAATCCGGAGCTCTGCCGCCCCGAACTCCCGGGTCGTTAACCTACCGGATCACATCAAACCTGTCAGACATGTTCACTAACACATATTCCAAATCATCTAACTCAGCATCAACTCAGATTTCTCAAAATACTGGATCATAATTGCTTAGCAGATTACAGCTTAGGTTCTTCGCAATTCAAATTTCCTAAGAACAATTTATCAGTACCGACCCGCGCAGGGGTCTTACTATACCGTGGTGATGGGCTCACCGGAACCTCATGCAGACTCTAACCCATTCCCGAATCTGCTACAGCTTATCGTCACCTGTAGAAGGGAATCAAACGAAGGGTGAGCTTTTGAAAGCTCAGTAAGGTCACACAAGGACTACCAACAAGATTACAAAATGATTCCAAGAATCCAACTGACAAAGATTTTCAGAATACTTCAAACGGTCAAAAATACTCAATGATCGAAATTCACAGAAACAGATACCAAAATAAACAGTAATACCCATGATGGGTTTCAGAACAATTAATAAAAGATCATCTTCAAAACACAACAGAGTTTTCTCAAGATCTTTCAAACGTATACAGATCGTCTGAGACAGTTCTTTCCAAAATACACTGAAGGTTTTCCCAAAGAATTTCAACAGAAGTACAGATCATTTCAGATAAATACTTTTTAGACATTTCCGTAATAGTCACGGCAATATACAGAACAGAGAAAAATAAAAAATCAACGTTGACCCTGGGCGATTGCAATGCCATTCCGGCACGTTAATAGAATGCACACATGCATGATGTACCAGAATAATTACTAGTCCATTTAGGTACTAGCCTGCATTCTATGCAGGATTCAGACCAGCCTTATAACGCCCGCCTCAGAACAGAACAGATAACCCAGGTCAACACAGAAAATTTACAATATCAATGAGCATTAATATAAGCTCAATCACGGAGATCAATTCAGATTCCGATAACAATAATCATACTGACACAAGTCAGCATTCGGAATTTTCAGAAGAAATCGGATTTTCAGAAGAAATCAGAATGTCGGAGGAAATCAGAATTTTTAGAAGAAAATCACATATAAACAACAAAATGATTACGAATAATTATCGAGTTTTAAGCACAACAATCCGGAAGAACGGATACAGACAATTATCAAATCTGCTCAGCACATAATAATAGGCGAGCATCGCAAGATTTCCAAATAATCGATTCAGGTTCAACATTAGGGTTTTCTGGGCAAGAACATGCTGATATCAATACATAACTCAGAGTTCGGCATTAGCCGTAAATATATCAAAGGAGTACTTACGAGTACAAGTAATCGAATAAGGGTTCGGACAAAAGTCCTTACCCAAGGTTCAGATAGAATCCCTTACCTGGATCCGCAGCTAAATTATCCTAACCGGAAGTCTTTAGCTTTAACCTAAACGGAATAATCGAACCATTAGAAACAGCCTACAGAACAAGATTATAAATTAATACGAACTCACACATACTCCCAAAATGAACCTCTCCTCACCGGGTATGTAAAATTACCGAAACACCCCTAGGGTGTAAAATTACCGAAATGCCCCTCTCAGACTTAAATCACCCAAACGGTCTACCCATAAGTAGAATCACTAAAATAAACTTCCTATTCATAAATTTATGCAACAAGACCTTTCTTAGGTCAAATTACCAAAATACTCCTCCGGGTGGTAAATTACCAAAACACCCCTGGGGGTTTCCGGCACCTGAAAAATCTCAAAAATATCTTAAACCGCTATTTTAAGCATCCTGATGTTATTTCTGGCCTAAAAAGTAGTTTATAAAATTTTCGTCCGAAAATCCTGAACCGGTGTCCGGATCGAGCGCTAAAAGGCCAGTTTCGCGAAAAATACCTATATGCCTCGAAATGGCCTGAAATGTTAGGTACTGAATCATATCTATAAAATAGGACTTCCATAAAATTTTCAGGTTAAAATAACTTGGTTTGATATGCTAAATAAATCGATAAAGTTCTTCAATCAGTACCCTAATTTAGGGCCCTTCACGAACTCCAAAAATTCCCAAAATTTTCCAGAGCGTAGATCTCGTAAAATTATTAGGGGTTACTGTTTTAAGTTTTATCTAATTTTGGCTCTAGATATTTATTAAAATTCATTGAAAACCTGTTTAATTTAATGTCCATCTTTAGTGACAATTACACTTACTATTGAGATCAAAACACACACTAAAACACCTAAATCACACACACACTGCATCTTCTCCACGCAGCTGTCATGACCCATTCTATTCATCCAATTCACACACCCACACACTGCCACCCATAACCGTTCCTAAAAACCCCCCCCCCCCGTAATTCATACCTGAAAATCAGCCCCTCATGCTCACAAAATACACGCATACACACTGCAGATCCACTCACGGCAGCCATGAACGTAACCCAGCAACGTTCATACCGCACCCACCTTCACTCTCGGCAGCCTACAAGATACTCCCAACCCCTTTCTGTTTCTTCCAAATCACCACATGAATATACAACTTACGCAACAACCTTCCATTGAAGCCATACCCGAAGCTCCCCCTTCTTCTTAAACGGCAAACACACACGCAGACACACAGGAATACACATGAACACACACAGAATTTTAACGCACCTTGAACCCACTGTACACAACCATAAACACACCGAATTAATGCATTAAAGGGTGAATAAATTACCCTAATTCCCTTTCCCCCGAGCCCGGTTCTGCTTCTTTTCTCCCTGTTTTCACTCTGTTTCTTCTTCCTTCTTTCTATTTCTGCTTATTTTTTTTCTTCTTTCTTTCCGTCGGGAAAGGTTTCCTCTTTAGTGTTTTCTCTCCTTTTTTTTTTATAACATTTCCTTATTTTATATTAAATTCAGATTAGTCATCAACAAGGAGAGAGGTGGCAACTACACATAATCTGATTTCTCATATTTTGACACCTAATGCCATCTTTCTTACAATTGCAAATTAACCCCCACAAGTTTTCAAAATTACAAAAACACCCCCAAAATTTTAAAAATTACATTTTTGCCCCAAAATTCTTTTAAGCTTCCACAAGCTTCTAATACTCGAGTATTACTCAAAATTAGTGCCCGTTTATTTTTCGGAGCCCGAATAGTTATTTTAATCGGCTCCCAAAATTTGGGATATTACAAAACTCTATAGGACAAACAGTTTATCCTAGAATACTGTTAGTAAAAAAATATATTGGGCTAATTACATGTGTTTCTGAGGGTTGGGAGTAATTACACACGAGGACAATAGTTTGCAATAATTACACTTATGTCCATTGACCATACGGAATCTTAAAAACTCTAACAGTTTTAATAAAAAGACTTTATTGCCCATGAGTTGAAACTTTATTTATTTGGGCAAATTACACAAATATCCCTGAGGTTATGGTGTAATTACAGTCAGGGACACTAAGTTTTAATATGTAACATTCCGTGACCAAATACTTTTCAAATGTATAAGCCGTGTCTATCCGTCAGGATTCCGTCCAAAAAGTGTAATTTTTTAATGATGTCAGCAATACGTATTTTTAAATGACGATACTACCCCTTGTACTGTATATACTGAATATTTTTAAAATTTATAATCTTTGATTTCAGCCTTAATTTGAAGATTAAGGTTTTAAAACCCTAAAATTTATTTGTTCCCTATTTAAAAATTTCTCAATTTGCAGTCCATTTCATCAAAATTAAAAATTTCGTAAGTCACAATGTATCACCTTGCAAAGTTGCAAATTAGGATTTTGTTGAAATCCTAATTTGCAAATTGGGGTTTTCTTGAAACCCTAATTTGCAAATTGGGGTTTTCTTTGCAATCCCCACCAAAGCGGTCGCGCCGCTGCCATCGACGCCGCCAACTCCCGGCAATCCAAACCTAATCATCTGCCTCTACGACACTGAACTAGGCCTCATCACCCTCACCTGGTCCTACAGCCTCTTCGGCGACATCGACGAGATCATCGGCGATTGTCGAATATCTTTGCGGCGGGAGGTGCGGCGTTGTCGTGACGGGGAAGGGGGAGGGTGGGTATGGCGACGGGGAAAGGGAATGGGGAGGGTGAGGGTGGCGACGGGAAGGGGAAGGGAGAGGGAGAGGGTGGGTGTGGCGACGGGGAGGCAGATCGCGAAGTGGTGCTGTGGGGCTTTGCGGCAGGAGGTGCCGCATTGCGGTGACGGGGAAGAGGAAGGAGGATGGTGGGTACGACGATGGAGAAGGGGGAGGGGGAGGGGGGGGGCGGCGGCGGCGACGGGAAGGGGGAGGGGAAGGGTGGGGGCGGCGACGGGAATGGGAAGGGGGAGGGTGGGTGTAGCGACGGGGAGGCAGACTGCGAAGGGGTGTTGCGGGGAGTTTGAGATAGAAATGGGGTTGGGGTCATGGGGTGGGGCGGTATTGGGGGAGAGGGGGTGGCGGGGTTGGGGTTGAAGAAGAGTAATAGCATTAATGACATTAAAAATAAGATGAAATAATGGCATTAAAAAAAATAAGATTCCATCTTAGGGGCAATATAGTCTTTTCATTAAAACCGTTAGGGTTTTTAAGATTCCGTTTGGTCAACGGACATATGTGTAATTTGTCCAAACTATTGTCCTCGCCTGTAATTATACCCTAATCTCAGGGATATAAGTGTAATTTGCCCTATTTATTTTTAATGCCATTAATTTCATCTTAAAAAAAAGAAAAAGAAAGATTAATGTCATTATCCCCCCCTAACACCCCCCACCCCATTGGCCATTTCTATCTCAAACTCCCCGCAGAAGCCCTTCGTCGCCCGTCAGCCTCCCCTTCGCCACCCGTCGGCCTCCCCATCACCGCCCGTCGGCCTCCCCGTTGCCGCACCTATCCTCCCCCTTCCCCTTCCCCTTCGCCAGACCCACCCTCCCCTTTCCCCTTCCCCGTCGCCGCCTCCACCCTCCCCCTTCCCCATCGCCACAACGCCGCACCTCCTGCCGCAAAGATATTTGCTATCCCTACCCTCCCCCTTCCCCGTCGCCGCAACGCCGCACCCTACCACAAAGATATTCGCCGCCCCCTACCCTCCCCATTCCCTTCCCCTTCTCTGTCTCCATAGAGAACTACTCGTGTTTCCATCTCCGTTGGTGACTCTGCAGAGTTTTAATATGGCGATTAGAGCGATATTGAAGAGGCTGTCGGCGTGGGGCGATGGAAGGGACTGCCGGCGTGGGGCGGTGGTTCATGCTTCAGTTTCAGGTGGCAATAATTGCTTGTGTCTGTGGAACCCTAATTTGCAAATTAGGGTTTTGATGATGGCTCAGAATACTTTATAAAGATCAAATTGAGAAAAAGGAACATTGCTCAAAATAATTTTGATGAAATCGACTGTAAATTGAGAAATTTTTAAATAGGGAACAAATCAATTTTAGGGTTTTAAAAACCCTAATCTTTAAATTAAGGCTGAAATTAAAGATTAAAAATTTTAAAAATATTCAGTATATACAGTACAAGAGGTAATATCGTCATTTTAAAAATACGTATTGATGACATCATAAAAAATTATAATTTTTGGACAGAACCCTAACGGATGGACACGGGTGATACATTTGAAACACTTTTGATCACGAAATGTTACATTTTAAAATTTTGTATCCTTGACTGTAATTACCCTCTAACCTCAAGGACATAGATGTAATTAGTCCAAATATATTTGTACTTTGTTAGTTAGTCAATGAATGAATATTGTAGATGTATCATGTATATTATTGATAAAAAAAAGTTAAAACGGTACCGGTACATACCATTTTATGAGAAAATGATACGCACTCCGATACGGTATTCATAACTATAATATAAACACTCAACTTTCAATCACTTGGACTCCACATTCATTGCTAAAATCCTTATTAGACACATTTTCATCTTTTTACCCGCACACTTGTATCTCAATGGTAAAAGTGGAGTATAAATAGTAAAATGTGAAATGCCATCTCAATTCCCTTTCGTATTTGTCTTTTAGCATGAAGTGAAATCATTGAAGATGTTATTTTACAAATTTTGCAAAAAACCTCATAGAAGGATTGACCATATAAAACCCACTTGTAGCAACACCCAACGGTCTTGAAAATCTTCTGATGTTGTTAATAATAATAATAATAATATTAATAATAACAATAATACATGTATACCTAGTCTTATTTGTTTAGGTTTTTATGTGTGTGTGTGTGTGTGGGGGGGGGGGGGGGGGGGGAACCCTCATAGAATGATTTAACCAAATAAAGCTGGGTATGAATCAATCTCAAACACGCTGCAAACCTGCAAGGATTTCCAATGCAATGAAGCTCATGATGCCGTTTGACGAGTGGCAGTCCAACTAAAAAGTGCATGTAAGAAGCTGCATTGCAGCTTACACTACAACCAAGTTTTTACATGTATTTAACCAAATAAATCAAAGTGACACCCCCCACCCAATTATTCCTTGTTGAATCCACCAGCTTTCGGTCTACGTGTGACAATGTGCTCGCCTAAAATGCGCGGCAAACGTCAAAAGCCGAACTAGTTACTTCTGCTGCAACTGTTCCAAACTCTTGCTGAGCATTGACTGCTGACAAAGAAGTTCCAGCTTAATAGCATTTGATGCGACTTCACCAGGCTGCAATGCAAGGCCTTCACCTCAGGTTTAACCAGGTCAGGCCTTGGGTTTAGCAGTTTTTGGTTTGGGTATTACATCATCCCGGCAAAGTTTAGGGAAAGTAAATGACTTAATATCCTAGCCACTATCGCAGTGTTCTACGTTCTCATCATTTTGGATTTGAATCGATGAAATAGGAAATCATTTTAACCCACAGAAGCAAATGTTCCCTTTCAAGCACCCCCGTCATATCTTTCTGGAACACACCCTCCTGCAATTGTTCAAAGAGGCAAAATTGATGAAATAAAGAGTTCAGGTTCAGCAAACATGAAAGGTTTATCTCGTTCTAAAACCGGTTCGAAGAATGTAAAACTTTGGACGTGATCTCCCTAGGAAGCAAAGAGGGTTCAATTGTACTCTGCCAAAACCCCACCCTGCACGAGATCATACGCATTACACAGCTATACCTGTGTAAATGACGGAAACCTGGTATCAAGCTACACATTCTTTTAGTCTTTACCAACTTTTAAAGGTGCGTTACACTAAAGTTGAAAATTCTTTTTGCAGGTCTTTTAAATCTTTTTCTAAAGGGAGGAGGATTGTGGTTCCACTGTTACAGACAAGAGAGTACTCTGCCTAACGAGCTTAAAAGTCCGAGGTGGTAGGCATTTATTCAGAACTGGCATGGTTTCCTTACATTGAACTAGTTTCATCTAGGGTTAAAAAAAATCCTAAAATGATAGGTACTGGATGTACTGAGTTTACCTTGGACAAACTATATCCCATTCAGACAGAAAACCGACCAAAACAAAAAGAGAGTGAAAAGTACATCTTTGTATGAATTGATTGCAACATCATATCGGCCAAATGTTTCCAGCATATAATTATCCATTTATCCCAACAAAAATCTTGTACTGTATGGAGAGGAAGAAACAATCAACAATTCTTACCCGCTGATCTCCCTTCAACGTGACCAACAGCAACTTGTTCAAAAAAGTCTTTGCTTGCACCTGCAAGCAGAAGTAGAGAAGTGTGAGGAAAGATCTGCGATGTGAATGTAATGGGTTTCTGATATACAAAATCTAACTGGACTCTCCAAGAATGGCGATATAGCAGAGTCCCTCCGTTTTTTGTCCTCTCTGGCCAATATTACCTAATTTGCCTAACTTTCCATTAGGCATTGCAGATATCTATAAAGAATGTATTGCTAGTGGCTAGTGCCAACTAAGCCCCATTGGTCATCAAAGTCAATTAGTGAAACAAGAAGGTTTAGAATTGGTTTCACTGGAACACGAGACTTTGTAGGCGTCCAAGAGTGCCCCTTTAGGTCTTTCCCAGGAGGGATAATTGATACTATCAGTTACTCCATTGTCAAGCAAAGGTGCAGAACCCTCACCCAAAGTCAAAATGGATAACTCCGCAGAAAAACACTGTGCTTGTAATATATATGATGCTTGACATACCATGCTTCATTGTCAGAGATGGGTCTTGCTCATCTATATATCCTATCACCATTGCTGGTATTCCAGCCACCATGCTTCATAAGAGAAACGTTAGCTATATCAGTATAACTTGAACCTGTTGATTACTCTGATCCAACAGAACGGCAACATTCCCTTGATTAAGCAGAGTAAATCATTCATCACCTGTGTGGAGGGACATCCTTCAATACAAGGGAATTAGCAGCTATCATTGCACCTTCACCTATTTTTATATTTCCAAGTATCGTCACGCTTGCTCCAATCAGGGCTCCTTCACCAACTTTTGGATGGCGGTCACCAATTTCTTTCCCAGTTCCTCCTAAGGTTACACCCTGTCAAACATTTGATATCATTAGATATGATTTCTCCAAAAAGAAAATTGCTAATATATGCAAGCTTTAAGATGAGAACACGAGTGTTGTCCTTATTTGAATCATAAACTATAAAATGATATGTGATGTCAACAAGACAATGCAAAACTTCAGTAAAATGCTAATAGAAATTTATCCAAAAAATTACAGTTGATGGAAAATTTTTCCATAAACACTGACTTCATTCTTTGGTGATTAGTTGCAACTGAGAGTAGCCCAAGTGTGCAACATGGAACTTGAGCAGATAGATCAACTAGGCAAATCCAAAATTGAGAATAAGTTCCATAACCAAAAACCACTAACTTAACGTAGGCATCGTCCAATGCTAGAGCCTGCAATGCATGCAACTCGTATTTATCTTAGTCTTTGCTTGTTCTTGTTAAGAGTATTCAAGTTACTCTCAGTCAACTCCAAAAAACAGCTCCTCTATTATTCGACTCTACATTCTTCGTATGAAGGACTTGTCGGAAGCCACTCAGATTCCTGAACATAAAAGCTTGGTCTGACCAAGAAAGGTGAAATTGCTGTGGCTCATCAACAGTGATTCTACCTCAGCTCTTAGTTACAACGTATGCGTAGCCAATGGGCTAGGGCCATTTATCACATATCATGAGTTTGAAATTCTTCTTTCTAGTGAGTAGAAAATATAGTAGTAATTAGTGACCGCGACAAAGGGAGTCCAGCCCAAACACAAAATCCCAATTCACTCATATTTTGTTATGCCCGACTACATATGATCAGCCCCGCTCAAACTTGAGATCTGGCTTAGCACTGTCCCTACAACCAGCTGTCCAATTTCGACATGCAACAGCAAGGCCAACACACAAACAGAGCATGGATCTGACAAGCCATGATCCACGAAAAACACCCCCTCAGAACCACACAGCTTCCCTTCTGCACTAGCCGAACAACCACTAGAGCATAAGCTCGAACGTAAGTGCAACTCCGCAACAATTTAACCAAACTCAGACCAAAAACAACCTCTGACCGTAGAGCCACCAACGCACAATACTCTCTCTCCAATGGCAATGCCAGCCTCCAACCACCAATGCAGCTCTCTCTGATGCCAAAATGAACCACTTCGACACTTACTATGCTTGACAACACTCCACTATTGAAGACATGGACACCTCACCACGATCGAGTAACTACTCAACCCTAAACCATCGCATAAGTACTCAACAACCATCTAAGCCTCAGCTTAAGAAAACAAAACGGCAACGTATTTACGGAAAGAAATCCCAAACAAGGACACCAACCAGAGGTTCAAGAGTGACCCTCACCTTCATCCGTGTTTTTATCTCATATGTCCATGGAGTATGCAATGACATATGAAAGGATGATATTGAGAAGAGAACCCCAGTAGCCTACTTATCAAGTACCAACTCTATTTCTTTAATATGCACACGATACTTGCAGAATACGATTACTATGTCGAGTGGACATGTAAGCTTTTCCAAGCCCCAAAATTTAGCAGCAGTTCAGGAGGAGGACAAGAAGAGAAAAATTAATTATCTGCTCCCACATTAAATGCGTGTAACGAGCTATCAGGAAATAGTGAAAAAGAAGGAACAAAAAGCTGGCTAGCCTGCATTAGTGAAACTCTATTTCCAACTACAGCAGTTTCACCAATAACTACACCTGTCCCATGATCCAACAGAATTGCGTCTCCTATTTGTGCAGCTGTAAAAGAACAGAAAACATCTTTTTGACAATAACATGAACTTGAAATTCAGTGCTTCATTGTTCTCTCGACAGGTAGTAAACTAGTACTCCGCATAGATGTTGCTAAACAAGTTAAGGGAATTAGCACACCATTTTTATGAGTTACGGCAAGAACCCTTTCCCTACACAAGAATACATTAAACAAAGAGAATTTGAAAGAAGACAGCTGAGTGCATCAGAATATTCTCATTTAACTACAAACTGTTGCGTCACCTCAATGGACCAAATGATAAGTTTTACTTGCTTTTGACATAACATAATAGTAGTCCTATTTCTTTCAAACTATTTATAGAGTCCGTGTCATACTATGAGACTAAGTAATTTAAACTTGGTAACCAACCTGGATATATGTCAACTGCAAAAACCTGGTTTAAAGTTAATTTCACTAAGTTAGTAGCAATTGAAGCAAGAACCTAAAATGTAGCAGTAGCTCTCTTAAAAATAATTAACCTTAATGATTACCTCGCTTATTCGGCTTTGTAACGCCAAAGTCAACACTTTGCGCCCTTTTTTCCACAATGCATGAGCTACTCGATACGTTTGCAAGGAATGGTAGCCCTACAAAAATCAGGTATGAACTCATCTATGGCATGCCAACCATTTTCAACACGTTCCATCCAATAAACGCAAAAAACTGACTTCGTTCTTTGCAGACCCAAAACATTTTTGTTCATATGCACTTACGACAATGAAAAAACTGGTCTTTTGAACCATTACACTAGATTTATGATGGCAGGCTACGCGCAAAACTCAGATTGCAAAACATGATGCTTGTTTCAATTTAAAAACTATTGTCAAACTATATAACTCAAGCATTGAGTGGTTATTTACATTCCCCGTGTTTGTTTTATTTATTTTTTTATTTTTATTTTTTTTTGGAGGTGTGTGGGGGGGGGGGGGGGGGGCTGGTTTGGGTTGGGGGGTGCAGGTGGTGCTAAGACGAAGTTGGAGAACATGAGTACAGAGTAGAAGTACCTTAAGATACAACAGAGCCGAGCAATATGACAAACAAGAAGGGTCCCTGTCTTTAAAAGCCTGTGAAAGGAAACTTTTACAACACTAGATTAAGCTGTCACATTATCAGCACTTTCCAGCAAATACAGAGAAAGGACCCAATGTGGTCTTGAGTGAAGGCCAAATATGTGACCTGTATATCCAAGCGAATTGAACGTTGAATTCCTCGATCATGTATCAGTACATCGCAGAATATATCTGTTAATTGGGTTGCCAAAAGAGTAGGATTTTGGAGTCGATTGGCAAGAACAAAACCCAATGCTCGTTCTAAACAATCGTGTGACAAAAATACTGGCATACAAGAAGCTGCTTAAAATTGGCTCCTTCTCTGCCTGTAAGCAATATCACAGGCAGCAGCAAAACATAAACAAGTGTGCCACTGGGGAAAGGCCCCTTTCCAAGACGGAGAGTAAAAGAACGAGATTCCATGTATGCAAAAGTGAAAACATAATTATGTACTATATTCGCAACCTGAAAAAAAGTTTACATTTTGGATAAAATGAAAACTTTTCTTGCCTAAAACTACAATGTCATATGTACCAATCTTTCTCTATGCTCTTGCTCATCATAAGTGCCCCTCGCCTCCCAGAGAATGTAATTCCAACGTATAAGCTAAACTATTCAGATTCAACATATAAGCTAACCTAGGAAGCATGGACACATCTTCTAGGTCGACGTATCGTGTCCAATACCTACCGATACAAGGACACTTCCGGACACCTCCAGACACCTGCCGGACACCCTAGGCAGTGCCCGGGTATTTTGATGTATTATTAGACACTGTGTGGCAGAAGAGTCCAACACCTACAGGGCAAAACTGCATATTTTCAAACTTAATTCGATGATGGAATATTAGGGAAAGTTGGGGTTGTATTGTAAATCGGAAGACTAATGCAAAACCCAATGGTAGATTGTATCCCTATTGAAGTATGCCTAACTGAGAGGGAGATAAGGCTCTTCGACGAAGGCAATGTAACATACAAGATGAATCTCTTAATTGATAAACGTGTGCACGGAAGAGTTTGATAATGGATGTCCGGAGGACAATAAACGTGATGAGGCAATTGATGATGATTAAAGCTTGGTGGATGGAAGAGACGAAAGCCGTTTATCCTTTTCTTTTGGCTTGTTTTTATGGGGTCTTGCACTACCGTATCATCTAAATTACGGTTTATTAGTCCGTGTTTTACTTTTCCATGAGGGCGGAATGTGCTTGGAACTTATATAAACATGCCCATACATGATATATACAAATAGACAAAGCGGTGTTTTACTTTTCCATTAGGGCGGAATTTGCTTGAAACTTATATAAACATGCCCATACATGATATATATACAAATAGACATAGCGGTGTCCAGCAGTGTCCAAAGTTGTTAATTGTCAGTGTCGGTGTCAATTGTCAGTGTCGGACACGGTATCAGTGTCCGTGCTACTTAGAAGCTAACCTATTCAGATCGATGTCAAGACCTTTTCAAAAAACAATTTCCCCTTCGTCTTCATATACAGGTACATCGTTTCACTAAAATCCACCCAAAATTCGACTCTTCAACTCTGTCACTCATACTCTTCACCATCATACAAAGCATTCAAATGGTGGGTAAGTTAATGCGTACGTTATAAACACCCTTATTATCAATCCTTTAGCTGAAAAAAAAGTACCTCCAGCTTGGCTTCTTCTCTGACAGTGTCCCAAATGGGGTCACCCACAACAGCACCCGAACGGAAACCCGAAAGGACCAAACTCGGGTCGAGCTGGGAGAAGCCCATTGCGTAAACAGGAAACACCTTCTCCAACTTGTACTCCATCAATTTCGAGCCCCCTTCCTCCTTCTCCTTGTTCACTTCCGTGAGAACCCTTCTCCTGGAAAGCATTTCGGAGCCGGAGGCAGTGAAGAAACACGGGAGGGGGGAGAAGGGCTTTGGGATGTCAACACTGTGCTTTGACCTTCCATCAAAAGTTTTGGTCCTTGGGAAAATTCCCAATATACAATGAATTTGCCCTTGTGTGTGCTGCGTTCCCAATCATATAAATAGAAACTGCTTGCTCATCTCTCCACCCTTTGCAGTGCACTCGTAGGCCCACCTCGTGCGTTACACTAGTACCTCTTCCTTTGTTGCAGAGACTGAGAGAACGTTTATGTGCTCTGCTTTCATGTTCGCCAATGTTTTAACTCCGTTACGGAACAGTGATAGCGTACTTGTGATCAGCTATTGTGTGACACACAGGCTTTAAGATACTTGTCATGAAGTTAGCAGATTGTTGAAGACCACGTGATATATTATACAATGAAGTTTAGCTTGAAATTCACGAGACATTTAGTGATCCATATGGTTCTTGCAGCGTGTAAACGCATATATATGCCTTAATAGGCGTAATATAAAATTTGTTAACCGTTGATATCGTTATCGCTAGGTCGGTGTGACTTGATAGATGAGTCTTATAAAATTTAGTACGTAATATTCTCTCCGTTCTTAAACAATTGGTCATTTTTTTAGATGTCCTAAAAACTTGATCACTTTCTAAATTAAGAATAATTCTAGACATATTTTTCATGCTTACTCTTCTTATACTTTTTTAATTATATTCATCTCTCTACTTTTAATCATCTACCAACTTATTTTCTCTCTCTTGACCCACTTCCTTTCACCTCTCTCTCTCTCTAATGAAAACTGTTAGCCCTAGGGTTAGATAACTTAGGCTTACATCTTGTTTTGATGATAACTATACATTGATTATAATCTAATGTGTGCTTTGAGTGTATTCTTAGTAGGCATATACATGCACACTCATGAAGACACATTTGAGAAGTTGGATAAATGGATTAAAGCCAAAGAAACTTAAAACTATAGTGGACATACTATGGAAGCTTCATCAAGTCCTATGTCAAAGAGCAAGAAATAATGCAAAGGCTAAGTTACTACGATTACGATTGATCTTTACTATTATGTAACTAGTCTTGGTTTGATGCTTAGATTGATGACTAAAAAGACCTTAGGACACCTTGTGCATTGCATGTAAGTTCATAATCATTCACACAAGTGTGGTTCTTGAAAATGAGTGAACTTTGGAGCTCACTCAGATTTTTTCAAAAATGTTTTTGGTGCTAATCTTTTCATATTTTGATAAAACTTTTCATTAGCTTTCTAATGCAAAAAACGGCACCTCAATCCAATTTTTTTAGAGAAAGTTATGCCCAAAATAGGAAAGGGGTTCCGTGAGGCAGCCGATAGACAGTAAGGTAACACAGTCGACTGCATTGGAATACAGTCGACTCCAACGGCTATTTTCGAGGACAAGATTTCAATGGCTATTTTAGAGGGAACCCAGTCGACTGCATTGGTAATACAGTCGACTGTAATGACAGTTTTGCTCATGTTATGCCTCTAACGGCTATATTTCATTTGCTCTCTATATAAATATTTTGGAGCTTCATCATACACCATGGAAACCACATTCTAAGCCTCCATTCATTAGAGAAACATCAAGGCTCATAGATTAAACTTTTCTCTCTTCATCTTCATGATTTTACATCATTAAAGAGAGCATCTTTGTGAGCAATTCTTTGATTGAGAGTGAGCATTCTTCAAGTCATCAATTCTCTCATCTCTCTATTGTACTAGAGCTTCATTTGTACTCATTTCCTTTCAAGAGGGTTTCTTTGTACACAATTGATCTTTGTAAAAGGATTGTGATCAAGGCTTGGTTTTGTCAAGTCTTGGGTGAGCTTTGTGGATTCAAGGCTTGTGCTTGGTGTGGGGATATCACCAAGTGTTGTAAGGGTTTTGATCTTGACCCGGAAGAAGATTGTTGCTAGTGGATTCTAGTGCTCTTGCAAGGGACTTCCTTGAAGAGGTGGACGTAGGCTTGAGGGTAATTCAAGCCGAACCATTTAAATCTCCTTGCAAGTATCTCTAACTCAATCTCTTTACTTATTGCTCTATAATTGCTTGAGATTATGTAGTTAGCATCTTGATTGAAGTATTACTTGGTTTGATTGGCTTTTGTGATTGTGTTTGGTTTAAATTCCTCGTTAATTTTCAAAAACCCTATTCACCCCCCTCTAGGATTGTTTTATTGATTTCAAAAACTTATAAAGTATGACTCATATCCTAAAAAAGCGTGCGTACAAGTCAAATATGATTAATTAATTAGAGAGGAGAGAAGTGCATTGAGTGTCAGAATCTCTCTAGGTTTTTCTTTTCCCTATTTTCAAAACTTATTTGTTCTCTTCTGGTAGTCCTTTAGTATTTCCAGCTACTTTCCAACTGAGATTCCGTTCTCTTTACTTTCTTCTTCCGATCTTTCACTTTATTCCCTTTTGGTCTGTTCTTTCCACAATTAGTAACTCCTCCATACCTCTGCTTGCTCTTGTGGACCGACATTGTCCAGCCTCTCAGGGACCTGTTCTTTTTCTTTCTCTCACTTTCCACCAACCACGGGAGACCCCCACCATAATGACTTGAATATTCAGCAAGAGGAAAACCTAGACGTACCACATTCATGGAACCGCTCAACCCCCTCCTAGTTCACAGTCTGAGAAAAAGTAAAGATAAGGTCTTAATGGGGAAGTTTATTGATAACAGATCATTCTCACAAAATAAAATTCATAAAAGAGTGAGGGAGTGTTGGTTCTTACAAGGACTTGTTCTTGTCCAAGAGCTTCCCAACATTTTTCTGTTCCAGTTTTCAACAGCTTCTGATGCCCTACTAATGCTAAACGCTGGCACTTGGGATTTTTTTTGGTGCCCTTCTGCTCTTTTAATCGTGGTTTGAGCATGTGATTTACGCTTCTATGCAATTCCGCACTGCTGATTTGTGGATGCATGTGAGTAACATCCCGAGTGATTGTTACCATTTTCCCCAGCCGAACGTATTGGATGGGTTGCCGGTTCTCTGCTTGAAATTGATTGGTCGGAGAAACGTGTGCTAAACACAAATTATTTTAGGATCAAAGTACGTGTTTTCGTTGATCTTCTGTTATTGCCTGCAATTTTCATCACTCTATTGGATGGCGCTGGTTGGGTTATACTTCCCTGCATTTTATGAGCGTGTTTTTACTTCTTGCTATCGTTGTGGGCATATTGGCCATGAAAATACAAACTGTAAAGCATCACTTTGTTGAAGTGGTGGAAATGCTTGCCAGGAGAACTGCCAACTTGCCAGCTCCGGATCTCTATGCCACATATTATCTAAATGGGCATCCAATGTTTGCAAATTCTCTACAGGCTCTGCTAAATTTCGATTAGAATAGATCCTCTAGGATCGCCATTTTTGTTAATAATGACGGAGTACACCTAACCCATCTTTTTTATGCTTTTTCTCCTGCACCTTTTATGGTGTCTAGCTATGATCTATATTTTGCTACTGTTTATGATTCTTTCGCTCTGAGTATGAAATGGGAGTGGATGATCAGGGTAGCAATACAAATTTTTCTCTCCCTCCTCATCCTTTGGGATCAATTAATGAATTTTAACCTGGGGAAATGAACATGAAGGACGGGGGAGATAATGACGAAGCAAATCCTGCAAATCACTTATTCATGAAATGGAGATGGATGCGAATGGAGAAGACACCGGTGGAAGGTGTAGTGCATGCTGATATTGCCATTGATAAAAATATTATTGATGAGAGTAATAGAGAAGTTGTTCCCGTGGAAATTTCTGATGATGATTCCTTTGTTACAGTCATTTCTACATCATATGAAGAAGTATTCATTACTAATACTCTCGTTGATGATCGGCCTCCGGAAATTTTGGATATTGACTCGAATTCTTCATCATCGTCTTCGTCGGCAAACTCTACTTCGACGGAATCTGATAGTGCTTGCAGGACGACCCTTGCGCTGATGCAATCATGGTCATCGGCGACAAAAATCTGCGAGGAAGATTTTGCATCATTGCTGCCTAGTCCACTTGCCACAACCCACCATCTCGATTCTTCCACATCCATAGCTGATTTTTGACCAAATATGTCTGACATTTTAGGATCTCTACTGGGATTCTCCAAATCTCACTCTATCTCTCATGATAATATTAGTTCTCATCATGTTGACTACCGCTTGACTACTACTATTGATAAATCCTTTAATTTATCTGCATCTTTTAATATTTTTTATGGGGCCTTTGGGCCTTCAAGGTGGCTTATTGTTCAAGGGCCTGGCCTAGTTTATAATATGTTTCATCTGGACCTTCATAGCTTTTATCTGGGCTATCGCACTTTGGCTGCCATTTGGTCATCGAAAATGCCAAAAATACTGTAACCCATTACAGCCTAATCCATGTGGACTTATTTGGGGCCCTTATTTGGCCCACACCAACCAATCTGTGAAACAATACATGGGGCCACCTTCTTCTCCATCCCTCTTGCTTGACTTGCTTGAATTGCATAAATTGGAGATGAAGGATAATAACATCACGTTAGGAGATGACCAATTTCACAGACAACTGGATGATGGAAATATGGGGAATTCTCTAATTATAATTGAATCACCTCTGATTAGGGATGGGGTGATGACTTATACCAATTTCTACAATCTTGATGCCTGCTCGTTGGAGTATTGGAACTGACTTCGATCTGACAATGACCTCGCTAACCATTTCTTTGGACAGACAAACTTAAAATGATGTAACTCTCATGATTCAGTCGAGTGCTATAACTCTCATTAATACATCCTCACAAGCTTATCTCTTGCAGGATTTAGTTGACGAAAATTCTAGAATTAGGGACGATCTACCTTGTGCATGCACCTATATTGCACGGCACACGATTCCCTGCCACTGATTTTATCTCTGATGATGCCGATATGGAAGATGATGCTACGCTTCCTTTGATTCTGATGGCGGATAACATACATCAAGACGATCTCATTAGCCCCCAGATGGATATCAATCAATGCTCTCAATTTGGAAAAAGGCCTTTACCTGTGATTATATGCAAGAAAATGCACCAAACGGGAAAAAATATCGGCAGGATAATTCTGACATGACTCCACCAGCTGCATGTTCCCTTTTAATCTTTTCCTTTTCATTTCTATCAATACATGCTAAATTCCTTGATTCTTGCAAGTTATATCTCATAAATTGCAATACCGTGTAAAACGAAAATATCTCATGAACTTTACTGTAACTAATGTTAGGGAGGAAATCTCTCGGGCTAAATGGTGCAAGATTGGGGATTTTTTTAGAATCTTCTGTTACTTTGATTTCAATGGCTAGCCTGACTAGTGAGGCGATTGGGGTAGGGCCGTGGCCTTGGCATTTTCGGGGCCTCTCGTCAGGGCCTAAATGACTCAATTATGATTCTGGAGGTGTTGCTGATCAGTTTTTTAGTTATCTTCTCAATAGGGAATGGGATGAAAGTTAGGCCTTTGATGTTATTGTTGAAAAATCATCTGTTCGGAAAAGGTCAAGACAGATTCGAGATAACCCCTTCTTATCTCTAGTCGGTTTAAATGATGTTTGGGTTTCGAGTGTTGTCCTTGAACAACGCCTAACCTTTCAATGATACAACTCAGCAGGAACTGTCGTGGGTTAGGTCTTGCCCTATCAGTTCGTACAGCATTAAACGACAAGGATCCATAAACCGTACTGTATTTTCTTACAAGACACTAAAAAATCAGTTGAATTTGTTACCTCAAAATTCTAAAAACTTGGGTTTTTGTCTGCTACCAGTATTGACCCAAAGGGTGTATGTGGTATGAAAAGAGGCCTTTAGGTGGCTGGACGGAGGAACTGGTTGGGTCAATCTTGTAACGTGATCAAAATCTCATAATTGTACACTTAGCTCGATAGTGGCACCTCTTGGGTGACAGGATTTGTATATGGACACCCCTCTCTTGCCAAGAAGAAGATGACCTGGGTAAATTTCCTCTCTTCACTCCCCTCTTCTCTTAATAGGTGATTTCAACCAAGTACTCATTCCAACTGATAAGACTCGACTTAATGCTTTTAATACTCTGGGGGCACATCTTTTTGGCGAATTTCTTGTACTCAGACCAGCTAGTTAATTTGAAATGGGTGGGACCGTTGTTTACGTGGATTAATAACAACCATGACCAAACTTGTATCTATGTGAGAATAGATCATGGATTTGCAAATCTAACCTGGATCTCTTTGTTCCCTATTGCTGCTATCACAAATCTTGGCATTCAATCGTTAGATCATGCACCCTTGATTCTTGATACTTATCCGACTGTGCGGTCCCTACCGCGACCAAAGCATTTTGAAGCCATGTAGCCAAAACATCTTATGGGTAAACTGACTATTTTTAATGCCTAAAAACATGTTGTCAGATCACCATTATTCCAAGTAGCCTACTAGGCCTCTGCAATGATGAAGGCTATGGCAATTTGGAATAAAGACTGCTTTGGAAATCTCTATACCTAAATCAAAAATACATTAGCTCAGCTGAAACATTTTCAATCCCTCCTAACCATGAAGCACAAATATCTGATCAACTTATCCGCCAAAAGCTAGATTGGCTTCTAGAGTATGAGGAGCTTTTTTGCGCCCAGAAAGCTACACCAACATGGTTGAAAATACATGATAAAATACCAGGTTTTTTCATAGATCTACCATCATTCACAGAAAATTGGAACCGTATTGAAACTATTACTGATGAGAATAAAATCACATATTGCACGCATTAATCCATACAGCTGTGTCTGGTAGAACACTTTCAAATAATTTTTTGCCCTCAAGTTTGGCATCTGAGGTAACCTGTGATGTGTCTATAGTGGAAGGACTAACCAGAATGCTCATTGCCAACCAATCAAATTTCTTATATAGGCCTTTTACAACTATAGAAGTCAGAAAGGGCATTTTTTTAGATTAAGCCTCTCAAAGCCCCAGGCCCGGATGGGATCCTTGCCATTGTTTATCAACAATGTTGGCATTTCATGGAAAGACTTATAACTACTATTACACTTTCTTTCCTAAGATTTGGATACATGTTCCGTGTGATAAACAAAGCCTTCATTATGCTGATCCCGAAGACCAAGAATCCGCAAACTCCAAGTGATTTTAGACTTATCAGCTTATGCAATACTATGTATAAAATCATCTCTAAGGTCTTGGTCAATCATATAAAAGGGGTATTAAGTGTCCTTATATCTTAATACTAAAATGCTTTTGTTGCTACAAGGCATATTACTGATAATGTTCTTATCGCCCAAGAATTGACGAATAAAATCAGACTCCCAAAGAAATCTAAAGGCATTCTGGGCGCCATCAAGATGGATATGAATAAGGCATATGACTGAGTGAAATGGCTTTTTCTTGAAGCAGTTCTTAGAAAAATGAAGTTTTCGGCACATCTTGTCCACCTCATTATGCAGTGTGTGTCTACGGTGCCCTATGAAGTTTTGGTTAATGGCTCATTGTCGACACACTTCCAACCTACCTATGATTTATGACAAGGAGATCCCTTATCTCCTTATCTTTTTATTATATATGCAGAAGCTTTACCAACTTCACTGTTAGATGCACAGGACAAAGGCCCGATTCCTGGCATTCTCAGCCCTCCCGTCAACCATCTTTTCCTTGCAGAAGACACCATGATTTTCACAAAGATTACCTTAAAATCCATCTCTGTTGTAAAGAATATTTTAGACCTTTACTGCATGGAATCTGGACAACAAATCAATCTTTTTGAAGTCCTCTATCACCCTTAGCCCTGATGCTAACAACAGTAACGCTGTTGATATAGAGCAACTTTTAGGTTTCAAACTGATGGGGTATTTTGGAAAATACATGGGGAGCTCTTTAGACATTTTAACCAAAAAGAAGGAATTCTTTCAAGATTAACTGGATAAAATCAGGAATCGGTGTGCAAGCTAGAAAGGCCTTTTACTCAATAAAGCGCGACGTGCTACGTTAATTAAATCAGTTCTCAATTCCTTACTCATTTATCACATTCAGGTATGCCTTTTCCCTGCCCATATATTGTCATAAGATTGATAATGTGCTAACCAACTTTTGGTGGTCCGGAATTAAAAATCATCGTGGATTGTACTAGATCAATTGGCTTGCACTTTTGTGGACTGCTTGATACTAGTAGACTGGAGTTCAAAGACACAGGATTGTTCCATCAAGCCTTACTTGCCAAAGTCGCTTAGTGAATTTTGATTGACCTAGAGTCCCTTCTTGCCAAGGTGATGCGAGGTAAGTATTGTACTCGAAAGGTTTTTCTTACCTCTAGTGAAGCTGACAATTTCTCAAATTTGGCCAAAAGGCACTTATGGCTGGTCTTCAATGGCAGGTGGGCAATGGAAGAAATGTTTCTATATGGAATGATTATTGGGTTCCTTTTATTCCATGGCCATTAGTGCCACTGCCTACACCCGCACAACCTAATTTTCTGGTTAATCGGGTGAGTGACCCTATTCGAAATGGCAAGTGGGATAAGACCTTGATCTGCAACTTATTTTTACCCTATGATTGCTAATGCAATCCTAGCTATACATATCCCAGAGCATGCCTTTGAATATCAATAGGTGTGGGGCTAAATTGTGCATGTTGATTTGACATTGGCATCCATCTACAACATGTTATATGAATGCAAAGTTTTGAAGCTAAATTCAAGACGACAACTTTCGTACCCACCTATTGCCGTCCCAGCAAGGAGATGGTGTCAAATTTGGAAATTGCAGCTACTGCTTAAAATATGCTTCCTGGTTTGGCAAATTATATGGGACCGTTTACCACTACACTCACATCTCAATCACCTTAAGATCACAATAGGGAATTTATGTCCTTTCTGTAATCTTCATGTGGAAGATGTAACCCATCTTTTCTTGAAATGTTCGAGGGTGTGACCCATTTGGTTTGCTATACCATTAGGGATTCACACAGATGACATTGCCTACTTTGGTCGAGAATGGTTTATTGCTTGGCTTACTAATCCTTTAGGATGTTTTAAACCTCTAGCTACGTTATATTTTTTTGTTACCATCGGACCATTTGGACCCAGATAAATAATTTTGCTTTTAGGAATACCCCTTTTAACCCTTCACTTATTATTCCCCAAATTTATACATTTTTTCATACCACCAATTCTTTCACAAATAGAAAACCAAAATCCAAGCGTCTTTCATTCCCTCAGCTTTGCTTAACTTTTGCTAAAGCTAACTCACCTATAATATCCCGTGGCCTAATTGATATCGATTGTAATCTTTCGAATTGTGCATGCATCAGCCGTAACAAAATTACCATGATTATCTATACTTCTTCTGATAAAAAAGATTACAAGTCGTGATTGGGGTTTCTTGTCACTATAATAGCTTTAGATGTGGTTCTGTATCATTCTCAACACTGTCACCAGATTCTTATACTGCTTTAGCTCAAGGTTTACTTTTAGCCTTGTCGCGGGCTTTGAAACAAAATTTCTTGCATATTTGGTTCTAACTGATTCTCATTTCCTCGTTGCTCAGCTGACATACTCTGAAGATATCCTCGATACAATGACATCCATTGTTTATAACTTTTATTATATCATCAGTGACTACCATCACTTTAGTATTGACAGGGCTGATTCACATATTTTGAAGGAAACAAATCTTTCAGCTAATTTTGCTTGTCAAGCTCGTACAAAAGCCTACCAGGATTGGGTCGATGATAGATTGCAGATTTAAGGCTCTTTTTGTTGCGGTGGTAGTTTACTATTATTTCTACATGATGGGGTGTTGTTTAGTGCCTGTGTTTATTTGTGGTTTCTTGTATAGCTCTAAGGCCGAAAATCTGGTTTACTTTCGATGCAATTCTCTTATCACAAAAAAAAGATAAAAAATAGAGGAAAGAAGTACTATACAAAACTCAACAGAAGAACCAATGATGGAGGGATAATTGACAATTGGCGGGAAGTTTTGCGTTGGTTGAAAGCAAAAAGTATAATCTTTATAAGATTATTATTCGTATCATTATCGTTGAAGTAAAAATAATTGCAATTAAAATAACAAAAAATTGGCAAAAGTTAAGCGTGTTTTGAGAGCGAAACTTGCCTAAATCAATGTGAATACGATGGCAATGCATATATATGCTCGAGACAGCATGTAAGCACAACCATTCACTATAAATTCAATTTTCATTCTTTTATAGTCTCTCTCTCCCCGCAGGCGCAAAAGCTCTCTCCAAAAACTTCAAAAAGCTCCTTCATGGCGGATCGTTGAATTACAACCACAATCCTCACACCATCTCAAAAAGCCCTATAACCCTCCAAAACCCCATGGCCCGGAAAGCCCTCCCCATCCTAAAACACCTCCTCCAATCCGCCGAAAACCCCCTCCCCCGCCTCCATGCTCGATCCGTCACCTACATGCCCCGACCCGGCGACGGCGCCCCGAGGCCCGTGACCCTGATCCCAGGCGACGGTATCGGGCCGCTCGTCACGGGCGCCGTCGAGCAGGTGATGGAAGCGATGCACGCGCCGGTGTACTTCGAGCGGTACGATGTGCACGGCGACATGAAGCAGATCCCTCCGGTGGTGCTGGACTCAATCAAGAAGAATAAGGTGTGCATCAAAGGCGGCCTCATGACCCCCGTCGGGGGCGGCGTCAGCTCCCTCAACGTGCAGCTCAGGAAGGAGCTGGACCTCTACGCCTCGCTTGTCAACTGTTTTAATCTGCCGGGGCTGCCCACGCGACACGAAAACGTTGATATTGTCGTGATCAGGGAGAATACCGAGGGGGAATACGCGGGGCTCGAGCACGAGGTTGTGCCCGGCGTCGTCGAGAGCCTTAAGGTATCGTTTGATTGTTGTTTGTTTGGCTTGAATTGCAGCGCTCTATGTTTTCTCGTCCAAATTGTTGTGGTATCGCATATAGGAGGTTTAATTGCGGATTGTATTATGAGCAAGGGAATGGTGGGATAAAGTTGTGTACTTCAATCTTCCCGACATCCCGCAATGGTGGGAGCCTTATACCCTGGGCGGCTGCTTATAATGTGTAAAGCTACTCTTTGCGGATGGTTTCTTGGAAAAGTTGGATCTTAGAAGATGCTGGAAGCTTTGGACATAGCATATTAAAATTGCTGGAACCCACAGCTTGGTAATAGTTGGACCATGATGTGCCAAATCATTTGGAATTCAACTTTTTTGGAGAAACAGGTCAGAGTAGGAGCGCTTCCCTTTGTTAATAAGGGGTGGTCTGGGCAACAAAACTTTGCTGACTTGATTTCGACCAAACATTGGCTTTCTGTACGATTTATGTTTCTCCTTCTATGTGATATGGCTGTATGAATAACGTTTGTTGGAATGTTTTGAGCGTGCACCTGCCAATAAAAGATAAGAATGTAAGGATAACTAGCATCAGAATATTCAGATTTAGTTCGAAGTTGAAACTACTTTTAAGCGGTCAAGCTGTTGGTTTGCCTTGCATTTGGACTTTGTTTTGAAAGTTTAGCACTAGCTTCTGCTTGCATGTTGTTTATTTCTGTGATTCTGTAATCGAACTGGTAATTACTGTGTGTTTCAACTTGCCAATGAACCATAAAGAATGTAGTGATATATCAACAATTTTTAGATATGATGATATACGATTTTACGTATTGTATTTGCTCGGTCTAGCATAATTTTGGGCGTCTGATCCTAATCCTTTGTTAGGTGATAACAAAGTTCTGTTCAGAGCGTATTGCAAAGTATGCTTTTGAGTATGCCTATCTGAACAACAGAAAGAAGGTGACAGCTGTGCACAAGGCAAACATTATGAAGCTTGCAGATGGTCTGTTCCTGGAATCATGTCGCGAGGTTGCAACAAAGTATCCTGGGATCAAGTACAACGAAATTATTGTGGACAACTGCTGTATGCAACTTGTTTCCAAGCCTGAGCAGTTTGATGTTATGGTACGACCTGGACTATGGCATATAGCTGTTGCACTGTTTTTCATTTTAATTGCTTAGTACTTTTTCTTTTCTTTTGTTCCGGGATTCATTACTTCATTTTTGCTATGCCTTTCTCATTTTTGACAACTTGGTTTATAGACGGTAAAATTATTAGGATTTACTACTGGAATTTTGCGTTTGGGTGCAGCATGCCTTTCTCATCTTTGACAACTTTGTTTCTCTGGTTGAATTACGATGGTAAAATTAGAATGCCACCTGATAATAAAGTTATTTTAGTGAATAAGGGGTAGGAGATTGTGTTGTTTGCCACCTTCAAGGCTAATGCTCAATTTACCATCTCCGTTATCTTGTTGCACCTTCCTGTTGAATGTTTTTCTGCGTATAACTGTTGCACGCTAAGATACTTCCCCTTCGTGGTGTTGATGTTGCTTTTGGAGCAGTGACGTGATACTCAAGGGCATACCCCATAGACAGCGAATAAGGGGAAAGGGGGAGTCGAGCAACGGATTAAGGGGCCAATTGATGTAAACTACCACTAGGCGCTCTTATGCTACCCCACCTTAACCTGGCTTGCCCATTGAAGGTATTGCCTGGGGGTGAAATCAGGTGATCGCGGCACGCTCAAGCATTGTATTGATCATAGGAATGATTTGACGCCTTTACTGCTCCATCTCCTGAAGAGGACTATGACCAATGGGTCGCCTTGGGATGGGAGAAGGATTTGGTGGGTGTCGGCATTGTGATCTGGCGGGAACGGGAAAAGCCGTAGTGCCAGACATTAGCTTGTGCTTTGGGATGCATCTAAGGGCTTACGAACAGGGCTGAGACAGGGGCTGACCTGGGCAGTTATGTCTCTAGACAACTTGCCATTTGGTTGGCTTTGCGACTACTGACTAGTCACAGGCATGTTGAACGTGGTTGGGAAGGCACAGCGTGGACGCAGCTGGCTTGCTAAAAGAGAGAGATGACACCGGACAACATGGGAAATCGGATTCTCATGCCAACTTAACTTTATGTGTGAGGTGTCCTATCTCATTAATGCAGATCAAGGTTGCATTAAATACGCGTCAGGAGGAACCGAATTGAGAAGCATTAATGAATGGCAGAACTTGGTAACTGATTTCCTACCAAGCATGGTCTACACGTTGAATATCACAGCCATTTCCTAAGAATGATGGTCTTTACTATACGTGCTGGCCTGATTAAATTAGGAACCCGTCTCAAGGTGTTCTATCCTTGCTATAAAGAAGGCTTATATCTCCATGTTGAAGGTTGAACAATCAGAGTTCTGAAGCATCTACTCCTCCACAGCGCGGCTCACCCTTCATAAATTTTTGATGGTTCAACACTTAGCAATTTGTGATTTTCACCTATTATAGTAGAACGTGTTCCCTTATCTCTTTCTGTATGGATTTGCTCATCTTAGCATTTTTCTTTCAATTATGTGCTATGGTCATTTGCTAATGATGATGTATTACGAGTCATGACCTCCCAATATGATACAAGACGAAGTTGTGATTGGCCTTATAGTGATCTTAACAAGTTTGTTTACTGCAAGGGTATTCTTTGATCACACATGGCAATGGAAATCCTTTCTTTGACCTAATTTATTGCATAAGTCACGCAGTGTATACTGTATAGTATTCGGTGTTCATAACTCTTTTAAGTATCATCTACAAAAAGAATGTTGCTGAGAAAGGATAATTTGCCTGTTGCAGGTTACCCCCAACCTTTACGGCAATCTGGTTGCAAATACTGCTGCTGGTATAGCTGGAGGCACAGGAGTCATGCCAGGAGGTACGTTGATCATCATATCTCACTTATTTCTATTTTTGTTTTTTCCTTGCTATTGATGGTTAGTATTCACGTTTAGTTGTGGAATTATGTAAATCTCTCTGTTATAGCTTGTGTCTATGATTGGATACTGTCGACCATGTCGAACAAGCTTTGAAAAAACCAAATCTTCATTAAAGTGCCACAGCTATGTTATCTTGTTCTTAGGTTTTTAGCTAGCATGCTACCATTTAGCACCAATCCAATGTTATAGTGGCTAGTATTACTGTGTAAGTGTCAGCCATTGTTTTTAAGACGACTTCTTTAGCTAATGGATGAGTTGTGTAGCTGAGCAATTGTAGGCACCTTCAGTGGACTTCCAAGACATCTTTTTTCTTTTTTGGTAAAGACTTCAATGTTTTGGCAAAAAGAGCACTGCAACCATGTACAGCAAGGCTATACACCTGACAAGCTATTCAAGATTTAAAACTCTTCCAAGACAAAGATTGGCATAATATACTGATCACATTAAAGGTTGGAGTAAAACAAATTGCTGAAGGTCAGTTCTTTAGTGTCAGATGGCTGAAATATTGACATGATTGTAACTGATTCCTTAGCAAATCATTCACTGGCTTTGAATCTCTGCTCATTATTACTCACATGACAGCAGGAAAATATTATGAAAACTAACATTAGATAATTGCACGTCTAAATTTCTTCTCCCTTATTCTTTGAAGCAAGCATTGTTCTGCACAAGGATATATACCAGTAGTACTTGAGGAGATGATAAAAAGATTTAAGTTAATTGACCAGAACATTTCTGGATCAGATCCTAAGGCAGCAACTCTGTCCACATAAAAATGCTTGCGGATGATGGTGTCGGTGAACGTAAAGCTTCCCTAATATCATAATTTAGCATTCATTCAAGGCTGAATGCGAGCTTTCCTTACCTACTGGAAAGCTACTGCTACAAACTTGCAGAGAAGAATTCTTAAAATTATTCTTTTGGATCCTTTTCTTTTCACACCATTTTGTGTTGTGTTTTTTCCGTTCTGGGAAGAAGTGCTGCTTACCCCCCCACCCCCCCAAAAAAAGGGCAATTTTTGGTGGTGTCAATCAACGTCCTAGCAGATAATGCTGGTTTTTTATTGTGATTCCAGCTGTGCACAAATTTGCCGAATGCGGCTTGTCAGGCACTGTTTCTTTTGGAAGTTGATAAATCTTGTTCAGTATGGATACATATCATAGCAGTTAGGATGTGATAAACTGGTTCTTTCCTCAGTTTATAATACAACTTCTCCCGTTGTGGGAAAAAAGAAAAAGAAAAAAAGAACTATACTTGTATGTCACCTAAGTAGAGAAATCTTTTGGCATCAGTAGTTATGCCTGAATTTCCTTATGAGATCTCAGCAGAATAACATCTGCATCTGCCTCTTTTGGACGTAAAGAAGGTATCGCGTACTTGCATGCATGATGCCACTATTGCAGTGTGAAATTGAAGTTTGAGACACATTGAGTTCTGCTTGTTTGTTTCATAGTTATTGCATAATCAAAGGCGCTGATCTTTGCAGGAAATGTTGGAGCTGATACTGCCGTCTTTGAACAAGGTGCTTCAGCTGGGAATGTGGGGCACATGAAACTAGTGGAGCAAAAGAAAGCGAACCCAGTGGCCCTCCTCCTCTCCTCAGCCATGATGTTGCGACATCTGCAGTTTCCTTCATTTGCTGATCGATTAGAAACAGCTGTGAAACGTGTCATATCAGAGGGAAAATACAGGACGAAAGACCTTGGAGGAGAGAGCACCACCCAAGAGGTGGTTGATGCAGTCATAGCTGCCCTAGACTAAATAAGAAATGCTTCTTTTTCTGTTGCTCCGCTCGAGAGGACAGCTTCCATCAGCCCCTGAAATTTCTACCTTCCAAATTTATGCGATATAACTGTCGTTTACATTAGTCGCAAGATTTCCCATCCATCACAGTTGATACCATCTTTTTTGCTGAATAATATGAATCCAAGATGAAGAGTGCTTTGTCACCTGTAAAGGAAGTACGCATTGCCACTGTTGCGAAGATCAGGTTTCTTGCCATTTGAGTTTTTATTTTTATAGATTCCACGGATCCTTATTTAATTACACAGTTTATTGGTCCATGAGATGGTTCAATATTCTTTCTTTTCTTCCATCAATAGCTGTCCAGCTTACTATTAATTTATCCCTGGAGAGCTAATTAGTTTGTCAATGCAGAGCACTTTTACTTATCTCGTGCAAAGGGAACTCCTTCAAGCAAAAAGACAAGCATACGATGGGGGTGTTCATACTCTATAACAGAGCCGAGACCTATAAATTTAGGGAAAAGAAGGTGGTTCAGTTGTCCTTTTGCGTTCCAAAACCTTAAGCTGTGTTTCAACGAGAAACTGGGAGCTGAAGTCAAAATTCCCCCACTCCCAACGGAGAATGCCAGTCAACAAAGCACTCCAAACTTGCATTGCATTCGCCCCTGATTTTTCATCCTCCATCTTGAAATCTTGCAGAGAAACGATGAATTGCTGTAGTGTAAATCCAGCTTGAGGGAAGGAGAGGGGGGTGGGGGTCGTCTACCAGGAAATATGTCCCAATATTCAGAAATTGCTTCCAAGGCAGCAACTAAAACACAAGACACCAGTTATCAGTGCATAACGCAACAAATAACATCTAGTTAGCTCCTGATATTTGAAACTCTGGCCAAAAGAGAGGCCTGCTTTATGCTTGGTCTTGGAGCTCCCTTGAGGACATATAAAGCTACCTCTACAACACTTTATTATCTATGCAAATCCTCTGCTGGTATGCCGGGTTGGGCTTTCTGCGGCGTTTATTATGACCAGCCAATCGTTCCCGACAACTTCTTTTGGGTCCATCAAACTCATGTATTCCGTGAAACCTGCACCAAGCTTTTGGTCACGACTTATGACATGTAATTGCATGGAAAAGCAGAAAAGTTCTGGTGTATCAGATGACACGCTGGATTATCCCAAAAGAAGACAATTCAGAGATAATACAGAAAGTACGAAAAGGAAACTATTACTCGTGTAGTCAGAAGGGCCTAGTATTTTTAACGAGTTCTAATCGGCACCAGGAGAGTACCAAAGTCGTTTACGATATTTAACTATGTCGAGAATACTAGCGCTCTGTGTACAGAGGTTGTCTTCCTTGCCCAGAGAGAGAGAGAGAGAGAGAGAGAGAGAGAGAGAGAGCATATAAGGTACAAAAAAACCACATTTAATAAATTCAGCATACTAACACGATCTTGAGATGCAATCATGACTGTGAAACCCAAAATATTGATAAAAGCATTGATCTACCCACAGGAAGAGTGCTGCAAGGAAATGGGGTTGGGGAAGAGAGGTAAACCAGTTACAGTTATCAGCTAACAGTTGCCTACTTAATTGTAAACAGTCAACGACTACGTGATAGCAATTCTGCTCAGCAGAATAGATTACCCCAAACAAACCATCACTGAGGGCAACTAAGTATCTTGCAAATTTGTTTCCAGTGAAACACTAAGTAGTCCATAGATATGTGCCAGCCAATCTGATGAGAAAAGTATGTTTGCTAATCAGATAAACCAGGTGTTTGTGGCCTCAAGAATGAGATATGTACATATATTGACTGTAGAAGTACCATATATAGTAACTTTACCTGCTGTCACATTCTCTTAGATAGACTGATTGACCAATTAAAGCACCAAAACAGGGACGCGAGACGCCACTCTCATACTAGACCAGAAAGATATGATACCAACTGGATGGGGAGGAGGGGACCTCAAGATAATAACCAACAAATTATACGATAGGGTGGTCCCTAATATTTTCCTCACCCATCTCCTTCCCCCAAGTGCCAACACCCTAACCAAAGGCCCCAACACAAACTTTCCCATACAAAGCAAACAATAGTTGCTTGAGATCACTATCTGCTGCACGACAAGGAAGAAGATGATTTATCGTCTTTCCCACTTAGATAGCATTGTACTCGCATCGGTCGTAATAGCCTTGGTGGATTTTCTGACCTCAGAAGAAGTGCATACAGGCCACCTCCACACGACTATCACATACCAATGGCAGACATAATTCCAAAACAGATTGTCATGGGTTAAGATAGACACAACGAAATCTCTCTTAGACATCCCAACTGTAAGTGGTCACATTACTGGCCAACAACACACAAAAGATCTTTAAAAGCCTGTTTCAAACAAAACTAAGAATACTGTACTTAACCAGAGCATTATAAGGCCACCTTCTCATACTTGTCAAAGTTAGCAACTTTGCAACCATAACTTGGATAATGGACAGCATGCCCTGATTCAACTGAGCTCATAATTAGATAAAAAAGATCTCATAAAATTGCATAAAATGGGATAACTAAACGACCGATTAACGGATTACAACTTAAAATATAATGCCATCAGCTCAGTTTTCCTCTGGATTTTGGCCAAAAGAACCTACCTCAAACTCTAAATTCCAAAAAAATATGCTGACGCCCATGGTGAGTGAGGACACAAGTGAAGCAGTGCAGCTCACTTTAGGTAAGCTTAAGACTCAAGTTTTGAGTCCATTCTTTTCCCTAGTATGAAAGGAGTTTATAGGTCCTTTTGATGTTTACCTTCCGTGTACCAAGTCGTGCAACATTTTGCTGGACAGAAAAGAAAAGGCTCGCCATCCCAAACCAACAAACCAGAGAAAGTTCCAGACATACCATCTGAAATTGGATGTGCATATGATCGAGTCCTGGAGACAGACATCCCCATCTTGGTGAGAAATTATATCCGTCAAATTGGAATACATAGTATTTTTAGATTCTTCGGTCGGACATTGGTAGTACTTGCATCTTCTTTCAAAATTGGGGATTTTACTTCATACCTTTGTGCAGTTCGAAGGAGACATCAATTGCGAGCTTACTCTTTCTAGATGGACGAATCCAGATGTGTTTCATCCTCCAATGTGGCTACCAGATAGTGAACAAGGTTCAGGCACAATACTTAAAATGCAGTTAACCCCCAATTCTTTTCTCAATCTATCATGTAAGTTAACCACCAAATATTTGAGATAAGAAGTCCATGGAGAAACAAAGCATCTCATTATACTTCTCAAGTGTTATGATGGCTTAGTAATTATTTGAACTAAGGACATCGTCAAGCAACGCTAACGTGCTAGCCTATTCAATAATGAAACACTTGATGGGCAACTACAAAAAAACAAAGTTCAAACCAAATTAACTCTCCGTATCATGTAAAGAATAAGTATCTCAGAAAATGAACACACCCATTACCGTTCAATATCAAAGCACCAGATAATATGGGAAATTTCAGAAACTAATACCAAACTGAGCAATACCTGCTACACTGCTGGCAAAACCTCATGTCAATGCTGTTGACGGAAACCACGGTAGCCTTGGCATGTGATTCGCATACCCGATGCCGGCGATGATATCTCTTGGCTATTGTCAAGTCCACACCACAACCATCTACTTGACAACACAAATCACCATTATTATCACTACTCTTACTACTCGCCGAGCGGACCCCAACTACTCTCGGACAAAAGCCAATAGGATGATGATTGAAACTATTGCTCGCCGAGGGGACGTCAACTAGTTTGGAATAAAGGGTGGTGGGATAAAGGCTTTTAGTACTATTATTATTGCTCACCAAAGGGACCCCAAATTGTCTGCGACAAATGCTTGGACGATAATGACTATCCTTATCGCTCTGCAAGGGGTTTCCAACCGGTCTGGAACAAAGGATTGGACAATGATGGTTGTCATCATTATAACTGGCCATCGCCGCCACCGGCGGATTTGGCGGAGCAACCCTCGTCATCCCCTCCCTATAAACCCTAATCATAACCCTCTTCTTCGGGTACCGAGCTTCTTCCACCGCCTCCTTCTCTTCCTCCTTGCCGCCGCCATCAATGTCGCTTTCACACTCATCTTCTTCAGCAAAATGGTCGCCTTCCTCTTCATCGGGTTGCTCCTGACCACCATCATTTTCCTCAAAATCTTCTTCCGATTCTTCTCTGTAGTTATGCTTAATCTCTTCCATTCCACCCCTTTATCTCAAAATGCTCTTATTCTTTCCCGCTACAAAAAAGCTTCCAAGAATGCTAAGGGAAAAATTCAGGTGCCGTACAGTGCGTGATGAGCTTAATATAAAAGAGAAGCAGCGGGAGTGAAGGGTACCATTTTCGGAGCAAAAATTGCAACTAACGACTCCCATAAATCCGCCATGAAAGCCCCTGTTCTTCCTCCTCTGCCACCGCAAGACTTCTGTCAAAGTCTAATTTGCGCTCATATTTCTCCCCGTACGGACCTGATATATGGCCTTACCATGAGTTGGGGGCGGATTAGGGTAGGGATCATCAAGTTTGGTGGAAGTTTGTTACACGCGATAATTGTCTGTGGGACCATCAAGTGTGTAAGTCAGCCGGAACGGGACTGTTCTAACTTAATCAGAGGTTTCGAGTTCGAGTCCTGAGAATGTAATTGCGTTAAAACTTGGTAGGGAGAACTTTACCGTCCATGTGATCCTACCGGCTCGAAAGGTGTGACAAACCTTATCATCTTTCTTGCACTAAAAAAGCTAATTGTCTGTGGGTCATGTGGGCTCTAGGCCATGACTGAGCCGAGCTTGCTGATTGAGCTTGAGCAGAGCACCTAAGCTAAATAGGTAGCTTTAGGCAGTCCACGAACACCTTTTGGGCTGGAATAACAGGAGGTTGATAGATGTACGTGGTTCCTCGTTGTTGTCGTCGCTCCTTGTTGATGGTTTTGTCTTAAATTAATTGCGATTAGATACATTAATAATACTATTTTCTACCTAAGCACACGTATTTACTTTGACTGATGTTAACAAAATGGAAAATAATTTAAAAGAGCAAGTCTTGTCTTAGATGGACAATTGCTTATGTGATTTTCATCTATGGTAGCAGTCGGTGACTGAATAACCACACCCACCAAAGCCCTATTGCATTTGGATTTTGGACCCAACATATATGTCCCTTAACCTTAAATATTGTTGCATATTTGTGTAAGCTTCGCTCTATTTTTATAGTCTTTAAACTATTGAGACTCTTGCATTGCTTTTAATAATTGCATGTTGTATAACTCACATGCATATCCATGGATAGGGCCGAAACTAGAAGTCACTTATTGGGGGTTGAAGGGTGGGGGGGGGGGGGGAGGGGCAGGTTATATAATTAAAACATATGTACAATAAATTAAGTTAGTAGAGAAGTTACCCATAAACTCTCTGTCATAGTCCATCAATGAGACGGTGTTCGGAAAAGCTTGAACACAATCCCTACAATAATGAATATGTATGTCAAACTTTTTTTTTCCTAGAAGAAATTTGCAAATTTAAGAAGGCTTAACTTCTCCAGCATTGTGATTGGGTTGTGGTGGGCTTCGGGTGAAGGTTAATTTTGTCGTCAGGGTTTGTAGGTGATGTGCTGCCACTGGTTGGAGAAGGGTTGGTGAGTCTAGATCAAGGTTTTTTCTTCTAGGGTTTATTTTTCTCCCTTCCCCCTAGTTGATCCCCTTCCCCTTTGCTCTAAAATGGCTTGCTGGTTTTCGATTGAAGGTCATGAGGATTCTGCACCGCTTGTAGTGTGTTTGATTTGGGCTATTTTGGCAATTGTGGGCCAAGGTGGTTTTGATCGATGGTTGATGGTGGTCTGCTGGGATCTTGGGTAGGGGTGATTCCGATGGTGTCTTGGTTCGATGATGATGGGGTCTTAGTCCGACGATGATCAAGTTGTGAAGGGCTTCCGATGGTGATTTACTTTGGTGATTCTGATAGGTGTGAGGGGCTCCTGATGGTGTTTTCCTTTGGTGTTCTGGGGTCCTTTGGGGCTAGGCAGCAGTGTGATGGTTGGAGAAGGTGGTGTTCTCGCTCGACGCTGGAATGGATGCACGGGGATCGAGGCAATGTTGCAGTGACGGGGTCATGTGTTTAGGGTTTGTGGTTAACTAAGTGCTGGTGTATTTTGATTGGCTGTTCTATTTTGTCTTCATCCCATTTTAGTTGGCTTTTATCTTGTGTTTAGCTAGTTATATTTAGCTGATTAGTGCATCTCCATTAAAAGTTAAAAAAAAATCCTATCTATTTGTAGGTTTTTGTATGCTTTTCTTATTTTATTTTGTTACTTTTGTTCCTATTCCTATCAGATGGGAATGTTATCTGTGAGTCTTTACTTATCTGGGCATGTTGTAACTTTGTTCTTATCCTTGGTATATATTTCTAATATTCTCTCAAAAAATAAAACTTCTCCAACACCATACAAAGAAAAAATATTTAACCTCTCCAAACACATATAATGTCTTACAAGAATATAGAAATATAGAAACACACGTACTATTATATTGTGTCAAATAAAAGGTCATAATTTAGCAGGTAACTCATCGCTTCTTCATTCATGACAATTAAGTAACAAATGTCAAACGCAAAATCTTAATTTTTTTAACGAAGTAACCACCAGTAATACATAACTAGTATTGATTCGTGATTTGTATACATGAGTAACGAATTCTAAAAGCATATACTTGTGTCAATAGCAATAAAAAAATTAAGTAATATTAATAATAATGTTATATCCACATTTTTATCCATTGTCTATTATTTGTATTAGTACACACGAATAAGAGTATAAAAGTTATGAAATATAAAACAAATATATATATAAGCTAATCCGTTGATAGCGTTAGCAAAATAGGAGAAGTTGCCACCGCGATCTGACCTTCCACGCGCAATCAGTGGACTGTCCAAATATTTATTTTATATTTTTTTAAGTTCGTCAGCTATATTATATAGCGGACGATTTTTTGACAAAAATACCCTCCAACTTAAAAAGAACCCATCCGCTACATTATGTAGCGGACTAGTTTTCTGACATTTTTTTTCTCTTTCTCTCTCTTTTCTCTTATTAATGCTCTGACTTCTCTCTCTCATCCGCTACATTATGTAGCGGACTAGTTTTCTGATATATTTTTTTTTCTCTCTCTCTCTCTTCTTTCATTAATGTTCTAACCTCTCTCTCTCTATCTCCTTTATGACTTGTCTCCTTTCATTAATGCTCTACAGTTTGTTATCTACTTCGCAAAATATGGCCAGCAAATCATCGGAACACTTACAGAGATGCTTGCTCCTGTACACACCAGCTCGTGACCAAGCCTCGCTCTTTCGTTTCTTCTATAAACTCGGGTGGCAAAATACTGGACAACTCACCCGCCATCACATCCATTCAGATTATCCATAAGAAGGGGATGTTGCTGTTTGCGAGTCCTCGTGCGAACTCGGTTATCTGTTCGGGCGTGGTGACTGTGGTGCTTCCAAAGCTCACTTAAATCACCAAGTTAGATTTCTTAGAATTGAGCCACTGGACACATGTTTCTTCTTCTTGCCATATGTTTCCTCCAACTGGATTCGAGCTGCGGTCTGTCACCTGATTAAGAAGCATTGGAAGAGGGCCAATGCTGTAGACACGACGAAAAGTAGATGTGAGTTCGTCCATGACATGTTTTTCCAGAGCTTCAGAAGTATGGATGACTATTGCAGATGCTTTTGAAGTCTTTTCGGCTTCTTTCACGGTCACATCAACAATTTTAGACATGTTAAAGACAATAGACCCATATAAGAGGAACAAATCTTGAGAGATGAGGAGAGAGAGAGAGAAAGAAGAAATGAGGGAAGAGGAGAGGAGGATGAGAGAAAATAAAAAAGTGGTGAGAGAGAGAGAGAAACATGTCATCATAATAATGATAAGAGAAAGGAGAGAGAACTTCGTTTGTGCGTGAGAAAGAGGAGGATGAGGAGAAATGGGGAAAGATAGAGAAAAAGTAACATATGTCAGATTAATGATGGGAGAAAGAGGAGAGAGAGAGAGTAAAAAAAAAAGGTCAGAAGAGAGCCTAGTCATTCGCTACATTATGTAGTGGATGGGTAGTGTCCTCAAACTCGAGGGTATTTTTGTCAAAAAATTATCCGCTACATAATGTAGCGAACGTACTTAAAAAAAAGACAAAAAAAAGAAGATCTGGACCGTCCACAGATCGCACATGGACGGCCAGATCGTCCTGACAACTTCTTCTATTTTGTTAGCGCTATCAACGGATCAGCTCCATATATATATAAAACTTACAATGATATAAAAGAGGAAAGATTAAGATATGAGAAAATTATGGGCTTGTGTAAGATATAGGAAAGTCTTAAGATTTGAATGCAAGATATAAATTCAAAGTTAAGAAAGAGAGAGAAAAGAAATTGGTTTTAAAGTAGGACACGTTGACATGAAAGAGAGAAAAAATTGAATTAATTTAATTGGTTGAATGTTAAATAACATAAAAATAGGTATGCAAAGAGAAACTCACATTCTCTCATTAGATATGCACGGAGAAAGCCCTGATTTATCACAATCAGTACAACGAATTTATGCATTATATAATAATTACACGACAGTCGTTGATATGCCCGAAGAAAGTCTTGATTTATCATAATCAGTACAATGAATTTATGCATTATATAATAATTACACGAGTAGTTGATATGCACGAAGAAAGTCCTGATTTATCACAATCAGTACAACAAATTTATGTATCATATAATTATTACACGTTAGTAGTTGACTATGAACACTATATTAATTGTATTTTATAATTTCACGTGCATACCCATTCGGTGTATCAACCGAGCTATACTGCATATTATTATACTACATATGACAATTTACAAGATAAGTGCCGTGTTGGAGATCCCAGAATTAACGTGGACTAGAAGTTCTCAAATAAGTTAAGACGATCATCCCAATGCCAAATCCCCATCTGCTCATGGTTTATTGGGTTTGTCCAATCTTCCAGGACTGCCTCAATTTCTTGACACTTTCCTAGATAAGAGTTTTTGGTTTGGAAAAGTTGCATCTGTGTGACCAAGACATGCAGAGCTGCAACTCCTTGCACCTACTCTTCCCATATCATATCTAAACATCCATCTATAGTTCTCTAATTACCCATCTCACTGAACACCACAGCCATCATGAATCACCTGTTCAAGAACTCACTGACTCGATTCTTTTATGGCCTGAGCAGAACCAACCCCATGAAGCACGGCAAGAATGTTAAGTGGTCTAGGCAGCTGTCACAATATTTGGGTGATCTTGAGCAGGAGTCATGGGAATCAATGGAGGGTCTGGTTAGATGCTCTGCCAATTTTGTTCCCTTGTCACCCATTAGCTTCTTGGAGAGGTCAGCAAAAGTTTACAGGGACAGAACGTCTGTAGTGTATGGCTCTGTTAAGTATACGTGGGCAGAGACTCACGGCAGGTGTGTTAAGCTCGCTTCTGCTCTCACCCAATTGGGGATTTCCCCCGGCGACGTTGTAAGTTGCTATTTCCATCTATTTTCTTCTTCCTCTTTATTCTGAATAAGTTAGGCCTATCTTTACATGGATGTAGTTCATTTCTCTTTTACTTCTGATAGGCCACTTTCTCTAACTTTAGTGCTGCCATTGCTGCTTTTTTCTGGGTTCAGAAGGATGTACTAAATGTTTTCAAAATGCTATCAGCAGGCTACAACATTTTACCTAAGATGTTGTCCATGTTTCATCGGTTTCGTGTGCCCCCTGCGTTAGGTTTTAAAGTGTTATGGTCATTGCATTGCTTTTTCCAGAGCAGGCTTCCAAATGGTTTCTCTGGCAACAAAACATCCTTCTATATGGATATGTGCTATATGTGTGAAGTGTTAATGTTCTACCAACATGTTTGCCCTGTTTACTGATTCTTGTGCAAGGCGTCACCAGTATAATACTACAGTTGCAATGTTTCTATCATTTATGACATGCATGTCTCCGCACTCGTTATGTGCCATAACTATTATGTTAGAATTTGTCATTTCTGAATGTCTAGGAGTTCAAGCGGAGATGCCATTTAGGTCACTTGCCACCTCTGAACATTAGGATTTTAAGTAGGGCTTCCTGAGCAGCTTGTTCATCAGAACCAATACAGTGGCTGGCCAATGCTGATGATACACAATTTAATTTCATCACTAATCAAGCATTTGTTGTGGGAAAGTTCTGTTGTGATGGTTTCTTGGCTGGGGTATAAGGGTGTTTTTCTTTTTTTGGTTGGGAGGGGGGGGGGGGGGGGTTGGTAACAGAGATTAAGACTAATCATAGCACATGAACCAATATACAGAGCGCATATACTTTAAGATCAGCATACAACAATAATCCAGGATATGAGAGAAACTAATAACATAAAAAGATAACATCCTTGGCCAATCTTCCTCTAGGGCACAAAGACTCCAATCAGCTGCACCCCAATAAAGGCTGGACGAATCCCAAAGTCAAGGCAGTGCCTCTTGAGAGTACCTCATAAGAGTGATCCAAGTGGAACCATTCCTGATTGGCAAAAATGCACGCTGAAGTGGCTATCAGAGCTAAATGTGCGGCTCTACAGAAACTCCCTTTGTGAAAAAGGTTCATGCTGAGGGTACAGTAGCATAGGCAAAAAAGGATGGGGCGATGTGGGTTGCAGAGGGAACATTGGGATATACTCAACGTCAGGTGGACTAGTTTCACAGTGCCTTGAGAAAAGGAAAAGCTTTGCCACAAGCGGAAGACACCAAAAGTGTCACCATGTTCAGAAGTCTAGGTGTGGGTCATGAACAACCAGTTTGAGATTTCTGGAGTCTGTCTCCAAAAACAGATTTCTGTTAAGCAAAGAGTGGACAGGATTCAAAAAATGCCTGGGGGAGTGACCCTGGATAAAAGTATCGGCGAACGCCATCAGTAGATTAGAATGAGAAGAATGGTCGTCTAGGATTGGCGGTGCAGTATATCAGGGGTGGAAAGATTCTCCACTAAGAAATATTGGATTTGAGCATGAGAAAGTGTAGACACATGCTCAGAAATAGTTATCAGGTAATGGGGGAGGAATGCAAGATTTACTCAACTATACTTGCTCAGAGTTGCAGTGAGTTCATTAAATGAAATGCCAAATGTATCTCTCTTTTGTTTTTCGTTACCTTGCCTTTCAACGAAGTAGTCTACAGGTTTCTGGGAGAACCTTGTTTCCTTATTGAAGATGATATTGATAGCTACATGCATGTTACACACTTTGGATGTTTCAAATGAGGGAATTTGAATGTCTGATGGAAGTTAGACCACATATACTGTTTTCGCGTGCTTTAATAGATTTTAAGAGCACTTACACTCGCACAATTATCGTGATTTGTGAATGATTTGGGATGGTATAGTTTTGCGACCAGCCATAGCTTCATTTACTACTGTTTCACTAATGTTGTGCTTTTATTTTCTCTTTTCCTTGTGGAGCATCTTCTAAAATATGAAACTTAGAAAATGAAGCTTAATGCAGAAATACTCTGAAAGTAACCTTGCCTGATGAGAGCAGATAGTCATGTAAATACTATCAGAACTTTGGATGCTCCTAACCAATGTCTCTCAATTTCAACCGACTAAGTTATTTTGTCATCTCTATCCGATGGCAAGAAACAGTATTACTGATTTTCTGTAAGAGAATCAAAGCCGTTGCTCACTGGAGCAGTTGTTTCATTCTAGAGTACAATGATCGGAAACTTATATACGTTTTGGGATGGCAAGACCAAGATGCATCGGGTTTAATTTGCTACTCAGGTTATATGCGGATTAATCCCTTGTTAGAATATCATTATATAAAGGCTTTGCCCAATGAATAACACATTATTTTTCATGCCTGAAGGTCTAATATGTTTGAGCAGGTTGCGACACTGGCACCAAACATCCCAGCAATGCATGAGCTCCATTTTGCAGTTCCAATGGCTGGAGCAGTTCTTTGTACGCTTAATACACGTCATGATTCGTCTATGGTGTCGGTCCTACTTAAACATTCAGAAGCCAAGGCCATTTTTGTAGACTACCAGTTGCTTGAAGTTGCTCAAGGAGCACTTAATCTTTTAGGAGATATGAAACTTAAGCTACCTATCCTAGTGTTGGTCCTTGAAACTGATGGCTCGTCTCCTGTTACTACCACTAGTTATGAATATGAAAGTCTCCTGGCGACTGGATGTAATGAATTCGTGATACGAAGGCCGAAAACAGAGTGGGATCCAATCAGCATAAATTATACCTCTGGCACGACATCGATGCCAAAAGGAGTTGTTTATTGTCACAGAGGTGCCTATCTCAACTCCATTGCAACGGCTCTCCTTCATGGCATGGGATCTACGCCTGTTTACCTTTGGACTGTGCCAATGTTTCACTGCAATGGATGGTGCCTAATTTGGGGATTAGCAGCATTTGGTGGCACTAATATTTGCCTAAGGCGTGTCTCGCCTAAGGAAATATTTGAATGCATTGCTCTCCACAAGGTAACAAACATGAGTGGTGCACCAACAGTCTTAAACATGATTGTGAATTCTTCAGTAAGTGACAGACAGCCACTTCCTCACAAGGTTGAGATAATGACAGGTGGTTCACCACCACCTCCGCAGATCCTTTTGAAGATGGAGGAACTGGGTTTTGGAGTATCTCACTTATATGGTCTGACAGAGACTTACGGCCCAGGGACATCTTGCATATGGAAGCCTGAGTGGGATTCTTTGCCTTCAGATGATCGATCTCAGTTTAAAGCACGACAAGGCGTCCACCATATTGGTTTGGAGGATGTTGACGTAAAAGATTCGATCACGATGGAGAATGTACCAGCTGATGGTAAAACAGTGGGAGAGATCATGTTCAGAGGAAATACTGTAATGAGTGGGTACCTCAAAGATTTGAAAGCAACAGAAGAAGCTTTCAAGGGTGGATGGTTTAGAAGTGGTGATATTGCAGTGAAACATTCAGATGGCTATGTGCAAGTAAAGGACCGGTTGAAGGACATAATAATCTCAGGGGGCGAGAATATAAGCACCGTTGAGGTTGAGACGGTGCTATTTAGTCATCCGGCCGTTCTTGAGGCTGCAGTAGTTGGCCGACCAGATGATCACTGGGGGCAGACTCCTTGTGCATTTGTAAAGTTGAAAGAGGGATTCAACGCTGATGCTCAAGAACTCATCAACTTCTCTCGCGGACAGTCATTTTTGATGATATCCCTAAAACATCAACTGGCAAGATCCAGAAGTTTATTCTTAGGGAGAAGGCAGAGGCCATGGGCAGCCTCTTCTGACACAAAACATACCCCCACCCACACCCACACAAAACATACCCACCCACACCCAGCTCATGATGAAAGATGGCAAGAGCGTTCACCTTTTTCACGCAGTAGTCTAGGCAGAGTTGGAATGTCTTCCAATACTCTTGTGCTGTTGTGCATAACGTGTTATAGAAGGTCAGAATTGGTGTAGCACACAGCAGAGAAGATTATGACAAAGCTTGCCTTTACGCTTTCTTGCAGGGCTTATTAACATCTCCTGATGGTAGATAGACCCAAGGAGTCCCGGCTCTTCAAACAAGAATGTAAATTGTGCAAACTCATGATTGTTGAAGAATCTGTACCGAGTGAGATCAATTTGGCCAAGTTGAAGCAGCCTAGAGTCTAATAGCCAGCAGTGTCCATCCTGTGAAGGTGCCACCTATCTGTTGTATTAAGTTGTCTCCATCGGATTATCCTTCATGGGAAATTTCAAGTAGATTGATGGCCAACATTGGCAGATTACTCAAGTTTCCATGATCTAAGGCAGGCAAGAGGCTTTCACAGGCATTTGTACACGAACAGACGACCTGGCCGCCATTCCATTAAAGGGATTTCTTTACGCGAATAGTCTTGCAACATTCTAGCAAAGGCGAAAGACCTGGAATATTTACCACAATGCTATCCCCTCAGCATCTTCAGGGAATTCGAGGACTTGGGTTATTCATTTAAAGTTCGTTCTGATGTAGCTGTCTTTTAGAAGTTTGGCCATATTAGATGCATACATGTTTCTGTCGTTTCATCTTATGGGATCTCGTGTACACGGATTGAATTCTATTAGGGAGTTCTTGTTCTTGTGTTGGCAACTGCAGGATGCTGAGTCGGGTTGGTGCAAGGATATATATACTCCGCGGTAAAGAACCACAGGTTAAATAATCCCAATCTTGATGATCCAACTTGAAATCAGTGACAATCCAGGTCTATAATAGTGAGCGATTGGTTTGCCTTTCAATCAACAGTTAAAGACCCACCAATTTTCTCAACAGGAGGCTGTGTCTAGGGTGTACATTCGTACTTCTTTATCATCGCCATTATCGTTTGGGAGGGAGATCAAAGGAAAAGAAGAACAACATAATTGTTTCTTTTGTTTTCCTTCGACCGAACACATCCAAATGTGAGTGCCGTTGCCACAAGAAAAACTTTTCAGTAGACGACATTTCTCACCTTGGACTTAGTATTTTTTACATCTCCTGCACGATTTAAACCATAGTAATCGTCCAACAGAAGTTGGAAAATAACTCGTTATGAATCGCTGTTCGGCTGGCTAACGCAGTGATCGAACATATATTTGAAAGATCTATTGTTGCATATGACAAAAGTTCTATCATTAATAACATACATAAAGAGTTCCACAGAATAATTACAAAAGTCAGTTACGAGAACACTGCAACACCATCAGCAGAGGTCACAAAGAAGCACTTCAGTTTGTTTCGTTGCTGGACCATAGCTCAGAACTTCCATGAAGCCTACGCTAAAGGAATTCCGAGTGTTGGATCTTCACATGTTTCTCTCATCAGTGTTAGATACTTCTCCATGGATTGATCGAGCTCAAGCATATAAACCTTATTACTGGAATTTGCATTTTACATGGTTCTATGTACATCAAAACCTTCCAAGGGATGTCTTCATGTCCTCGCAAGTGCAGGGTGTCGAGTCAGGTTGAGGCGAATGATGTACGGATATACTACAGAACCACAGTACAGGCAATCGCCAATCTTGATCCCACTCGAAATCAGTGCCAATCCAGGGTCGTAATAGTGGGCCAACGGTTTACCTTCCAAATCGATAGCTAAGGACCCGCCATTTTTCTCAAAACGAGGCCTTCGATTGTACCTCTCCATCATTGCCATAATCTTTCGGATGAAAGGATATTTCTGTGCTACATACCAAGGATATGTAGCTTCCTGCCAAAGAGTTGCATGAATGATATTATTGTTAGATCAAAATCCTAGTTCTAATCAACAAAATACCAAGTCCCAAAAACAAACAACAATCAAGATGGAACTACGTCCTCATAGCCTTAACAAAGATGGAGAATCACTTAAATGTATGGACTTAATTACCGTGGACATTGCAATCCAGTACTGGCCTTCTCCATCGTATCGAATGTTGTCAGGCATGCCCGGCAAATTATCGACAAAGATATCAACCGATCCTTCTCTTTCACCTTGTATGTCGTATCGTTTACATCTTCTCCTGCAATTTGAACCCAAAAGAAAGAAAGGACTTTGTCATTGATGACTCAAAGAAAGTTGCAACCTTGAAGCCAAACTTACATGGGAGTTTCACAGAAGATCACAAATTTCTGGTCCGCTGAGACAGCGACTCCATTGGCGAAGTAGAGATCCCGGACAAGTACTTTGGTCTGTTTAGTTGATGGATCATAGCTCAAAAATCTACCATTAGGCCTTCCATCCAAAAAGTCCCAGACGAACTCATGTAAGCTGTATTTAGATGAAGCATCTGTGAAATAGATTATGCCATTATCTGCAATATCCAAATGGTCCGTTAATTTGAACTTTAGACCCTCAGCCTCGTCCGTCAAAAGCTCAATCAAACCATCTTCAGTCACCTTCAGTAATCCCTGCATAAAATGATACTCTCATGAAACACGTTCATTTATCTCCATCACCGTTGCAAGGCAGTTCTTCGAATTTCGAAAAGTACTCAAGATCCTCTGTTTGCATTATCTAGTAAATCACTCAATGTAGCACCTTACCAATATCCAAATAATGATTGATTTTTTGAAGTGGTAAGCATATTTGTTTGCCAAACCAGTTTATGTAAGAAGCAAAATACATATAAGAAAGTCAATTGCGTTACGATCCACAAACAGTAGAGCGCACAGCAAAAATGGTTTCGTGAAAACATTTTTGGTAAACGCTTGCACCCAGCAATGTTGCCAGTAGTTTCTGAGTAATAACGCTAAAAAATTTCTTCTTTTTTTGGGAAACCAATCTTGGAAGGGAAAACGAAGAAACTGAGCTCGAAAGTAGCGTAAGAAGCAACAAAGGGTATCCTATAGGGACCTCATTTACTTGTGAGTCATATTTACAGACATCAATCTAAATCTGATGATGCAAAAGTTCTCAAATTTTTGTTTGACATTTGACCCTGGCCCATAGCTATTGAAGTCGAACCTAGGTACAAGGCGTAGCCAGGTATAAGGTTAGCGCCTCGCCTAGCCCTAGGGTCAGCTCCCTTCAAAAAGGCGTGCGCCTAGGCACTGGGCTAGGCCCACTCCAGGCGCTCTTCTCTATTTTATTTAAAATATATGATATAAATGATTTTTTTTAGGTGGGCTCTGTATATAAGCAGCACTAAGTAACTAATCCCATAAGATCTTGATTAAAAGTGAGCTAAATCATAAACAAAGAAGTACATGTGAAGTGTTTGCGGAAGAAGACTCAAGTGCATCAACGAACTTTTAGCAGATCTGATTTGTGAAGTTCAAGTAGAATGTACAAGAGCTAAGATTCTACTTTCAACGAGCGAATTTACCGAGTTACTGAACCTGGACAAGTAAGTTGCTAAACCAAAAAATTTCCTGTTTTATGACTTTGATGCTTTGTGTCGTTATTAGCTAGCCTGTATACATATATGCTACGAGCCTTGATTTGCTAAGAGAACGCGCGCCTTCACTTCGCGTCTAGGCTCTAAAGACTTTGCGTCTTTAATAACCATGCCCTGGCGCTGTCGAAAAGTTGGGTACCGGTCTGAATCTGATCCAAATTCGACAGTTTTTCTCATCAAAGACCTTTATGAACCCAAGTTGTTCCAAATGTAACTCATTGACAGGCTAATTGACTAGTTGCCCAGTCAAAGGAGGCCACCTGTAGAATGTGATAGAGCTGCCAACCAAGTTGCCGTCATGGGCTCTTATGAGCCACGCACCAGAAACACATCCACAAATCTTGTACTCAAAAAGTTTGTAATTATTAGCGCAAGTCAAAAGTCTCGGGTCACGATTATCATAAACGGTACGTATACGGTGGTGCAACATATCATTTGTCTCAAAAATTTTATTTTATTTTTTATTTTAAAAATGATCTATTATTCGTTAATGAAAGTTCATTCGCTTTTGTCTGGTTTGTCAAGTAAAAGTGACAAAAATTATGAAAGAGGAGTTTAATAATAATAAAAAATAGCATTCCGATGATCTATGGTACATGGACTCTTCGATTTGCGCGAAGTACCCGTGTCGGACATTCGACACTTGGACATGAGTATAAAACATGTGTCCGACATATCTCATAGGATATGTCATTATGATACTATCTTATAATCTTTTGTTTAATTAATTATTACTTTGCGACCAGACAAGTTGTCAATTAAAACTAAATGCTTCACATAAAATAGTTTTTTGCCTTCAAATTAACTAAAAATAACAAATATGAGCATTTTACCGTGTCCCGTGTCTTGCGTTTTCAAAATTAGACGAGTTTGACACACGTATCCGATCCGGATACTCGTACAGAGTACATGTTGATGACGCTCAATCAAAACTACAAGTAAATCTTAATTAAGGACTCACCTTATCTGCATCAGCAATGATGATCTCATTATCCTGTCCAATAGCGATTCCCAGAGGTCGGCCACCGGTGTTTACCCAGTTCTCCACCACCGAGTCAGCAGCGGACTCGTTGACACTGACTCGCTTGACCCACCCATCAACGCAGCCAGTGTATATGACCCCCGATTTGGGATCATAAGCTATGTCCTCGGGTGCCAACAGCTGCCCTTCCCCTATCTTTTCCATGCCTCGGACCATGTGACCGTTACGCCTCGGCACGAACATGGGGGCCCGGTGACCCAACTCGTGGGCGGGATATGGAGCCGGGTCGAAGGAGTCGAGTTGGTAGAGCAGCACAGCCACTGCAACTGGAGCCAACACCCCTAGGAGTAAGCCCAAAGGCCAGACGGTGGTCTTTCTTGCCGCGCAGCCAACTAAACCAGAAGAGCTGGTTGAGGCAGATGAGTTGGGACTCGACTCGGACATTACACCTCGTTTACAAGAGCTCGATCAAGTGTACTCTGTGTTGTGTGGTTCTGTTTACACCCCAAATTGGAACTGTGATGTTTACCAAAGCTTAAGGTTTGGCGCTACTTGTTTCATCTTTTTTAGTATGCCCTGCCAATGAGGCTAACATTGCGTCACACCTTTGACAAGGCTTTGGTTGTAACCTCAGTCTTTGAATGACTACTCCATTTTCTAGTTTTCTTATTAATCTTGACGTGGAATATTAGTATATAGTATCTTATAAACATGGGCACCTCAGCTGCCGGCAATTACTTGATGGGGGTGGCCAATAGAGCAATTTGAAAATTTTGTTTTCATTTTGTAAGATTTTGACGTCATTAACTCCTTTCGGCTAGTTAAGTGCAACGAGCGGAGCGAGAGAGCTTGGATGTGCTGTTCAAGATTGGATTCGAGCTTTTTAGAATTTCATAAAAGTTCAAGCGATAATCGAGTTAAAAGTTTCATGTTAAGTAGTATTACATTGTGAATAGTTCTATTTAAAATTAAACTAAGGTAAAAATACACTAATCTAAGTCAAACGAGCATGTTCACTATAAAGATTGGTGATATTCATGCTCGGTTCGGCTTAGCTCGGCGACCGATGAGTTCAAATTTGGAGATCAAGCTCAATTAGTTTAGTTAACAAGCGAACAAGAACTAGCCCCACACAAGTTGATTAACAAGTATATTCATGAACGGTTCAGTTCATTTACATTTTCATTATTGACGTTGACGAGTAAACAAATGTGATAAGTTTCACCCAAGTATGAAAGAAAAAACAATAAAAGGCGTAATTTGCAATGATATGTCATAGCTTAAGAAAACTCCAAGAAACAAATGTTAAGGTTAGAAATACTTGTTCCCAAACTTAGGTTATGAAGTCAGATGGAACTATTGTCCATCGATAGAACGATGAGTGTACGACATGTTGACCGGTTCAAATCTAAACCTAATAATTGAAAAAGAAAAATAGACTTTAATGCAGAATCTTTTCTAGTTGGTCCCATCTCGATCTGCAGAAAGAGCACCTCATGCACGTGGCCAAGTATGAGACCAGAGGGTTTATACTAGTTTTTTCTAGTTGATTGGGATGGCAAGTCAATTGATAGAAAGCCTAAAATAAGATAAATAAAGTTTCCCAAGGATGATAAAAGACTCCTTAAAGTGTTCCTTGAATGCTTTCTTCTTATCTTCTTTCGTTTAACCCGAAAGTGATAAAGAGTCTTGAAAAATAACTTTAAAGTTTCGAGTTCGAATTCTCATATCAACAGATCATATAAATTGTAATTTTAATTATTCCCAAAAAAAAAAATCCTTGAGTGGTAAATGAATAGAGTTTTTCTTCTTTTTTATGCTTCCACTGGTTTTAATTTTGAGAACTATGAAAATTAGGAGGCACTTTAAAAAAATGATATCCATGTTAGTTTAGCTATTTAAAGTGCATTCTTAGATATGTGTCTTTGAATAACATAGACATTCGATACTTTTTATGTAGGTCAGTTTATAACTACATTGATTAGTAATGTTGACATTGTTTTTCTCTTGCAAAACATTTTGAACTTCTTATTATGTATCGCAACATGCTCATGATCACGTGGAAGAGGCATGCTTTTACTTCTTATGAACGGGTAGATCAAGTATGCTCACTTCATAGAACTCATTCACCCCTTCGCTGCTGGGACTGTGGCTCAAATCTTATTTGATCAAACCGTGAATCTACATGATTAACCAGATTCCACTGTTAGAGACAGAGACAAGGTGTTCCTCAGCGCCTTTTTGCAACGCCTCTTTAAGCTGCAAGGAACAAAACTGGCTATGGGCACAGCCTACCAATCTTGTTAGACAATATTAGATGAATCTAATTGGTAAGTTTAAGTTTTAGATAAGAACAATCGTTCATTTATGTGTGAGTACATAATCTGAATGTAAAGAATGGCTTTCGTTTCATTACCTTCGGATGTACAGCTTCTCTTGTTTTATATACATGTGTGTACACTTAACGAACTGATTAACTTAAAGATAAGGATAATTATATGTGCTAACTTTTGAATCTAAACTAATTCAAACAAATTTAATCTTTGAATTTGAACTTTGCATGGGTTCATCTTTGTGTGGTTCAATAGCCCCCCGCAAGCTCACCGTACCAAGAACGTTAAGCTTGGAACGTAGGAGATGAAACCGGGGTATTGACAGAGGTTTGGTGAAGATATCAGCAGGTTGATCAACACTGGAGATGAACCTAACGTCAAGAGCACGCTTGGCGACCCGTTCACGAACAAAATGGTAGTCGATCTCGATGTGTTTGGTGCAAGCATGGAAGATGGGGTTTAAAGTGAGATATATGGATCCAATGTTGTCACACCATAGGGTCGGTGGTTGAGGAGATCGAAAACCAAGTTCACATAATAATGACTATAACCATTCCACCTCAGAGGTGACTGTGGCGAGGGCTTTGTACTCAGCTTCGATGCTCGAACGAGCAACAGTTGGTTGTTTGCGAGAGCTCCAAGAGATTAAATTGGGGCCAAGGAAAACGCAATAGCCACTAGTGGAGTGACGATCATCTGGACAACCCGCCCAGTCGGCATCAGAGAATGCAAAGAGAGACAAGGTGGAAGACCTGGTCAGCAACAGACCATGGTTGATGGTGTCCTTAAGATATCGCAGAATTCTCTTGACGGCTGTCCAGTGTTTAGAAGTTGGGGCATGCATGAATTGAGCAACCTTATTAACCGAGAAGGAAATGTCAGGATGTGTGAATGAGAGATATTGGAGGGCACCAACTATACTTTGATACTCATAAGGAGAGGAAAGGAGATCCCCTTGATGGCGAGAAAGTTGTGTAGCAGTAGCCATCGGCGTGTAGACTGGTTTTGCCTCCGAGAGATTGGTGCGCTTGAGTAAATCAGCGATATATTTTCTTTGTAATAGAAGAAGGCCAGTACGAGAGTGAATGACTTCAATGCCAGAAAAAATGTAAGAGACCCTAAGTCCTTAACAGAAAATGCACAATTCAAGTCACCAACAAGCTTATTGATAGCGGCTTCCGAATTGTCCGTCAAACTGATGTCATCCACATATATTAAAATACAAAGAAAAATGTTCTTGCCGCGAAATAAAAAGAGAGAAGTGTCTGATTGACAGGCAGTGAAGCCTAATTGGAGTAAGCGTTGAGATAGGCGCGCATACCAGGCTCGTGGAGCCTGCTTAAGACCATAAAGTGCCTTTTGTAATTTACAGACATGAGATGAAAATTGTGGATGTTGGAAACCAGGAGGTTGAAGCATGAAGACATCTTCAGTCAAGTAACCATTTAAGAAGGCATCATTAACATCAATTTGTCGGAAGGGCCATCCTTGAGATACAGCTAACGAGAGAACCACCCGAACAGTGGTGGGTTTAATAACAGGGCTAAAAGTCTTACTGTAATCAATGCCTGCTTGCTGCTTGAACCTTGGCAACCAAACGAGCCTTGTAGCGCTCAATAGAGCCGTCAGCTTTCTGTTTAATGTGAAAAAGCCATTTACACCTAATGATGTTGGCGTGAGAAGGAGGAGAAACCAGTGTCCAGGTGCCATTGCGCATGAGAGCATTATACTCATCTTGCATGGCAGTGCACCAATGAGAATGTTTGGATGCTTGAGAGTAGCAGGTGGGTTCAAGTTCAGAGAAAAAGGCAGAAATAGGGTATTTAGAGACTATGTAAATTTTGGGTTTGTGTATGCCAGCTTTGGACCGGGTGATCATGGGGTGCGTAGGGAGTTTATGAATGGTTGTTGATGAAGTTGGCGGAGAAGTTAAGGTTTCTGAGAGAGGTGTGGGAGTAGGTATGTGTAATATCCCAAACTTCGGGAGCCAGTTAAAACAACCATTGGTGCTCCAAAAAATAGATGGGCGTTAATTTTGGGAAATGCCAGGGTATTACTAGCGTATTGAAGCTCAAAAAAAATTTGGGGCAAAAATGTAATTATAAAAAGTTTGGGGGTCTTTTTGAAAATATGTTAAGTTTGGGGGCATTTGTGCAATTTTATGAAAGTAATTTAGGAACTTTTTTTTAAGTTGGCCACCTTCTACTAGTTTTATGACTAAGCTAAATTAAACTATTTAATAATAGATTGAATAAGAAAAATAAAAGAAAACAAAAAAAGAAATTCGGGGAGGAAGGAACAGTAAAACAAAACCAAATCAGAGGAGAAAAAAAATAGCAAAACAGGGAGAAGAAGAACAGAGCTACCTTGGTGCGGAAGGAAAAACAAGCAAGAATCGAGATGATTTGAAGCCATGTTTAACAGGTAAACCCCCCCAAAACTACTAGTAGTCATGTTCTAGTGTGTGTTGGTGAAGTTTGTGTGTGTTTTCCGTTACTGTGGGGCATGTGCTTAAGCCATGAACATGGCTGTCGAGCCATGTTGCCGAGGGGAGTTTTCTGAAGATTTAATGCTACGGGTGGTGGCTTGTAGCTATGAAATTGTGTAAGCTAGATCATATGATCAATATGTAATCAAATTGGGAGCTTGTAGGAGGCAATGAAAGGAAAGTAAAAAAGAAACCCAAGGCTGGGCAATGGGTGTTGGTGAAGTTGCGGGGAATTCTGTGATAAGAATTTGGTGGAATTGTGCATAAACACCTCGAAGTTTGGTGACGGAATGTGTTTAGGAAATTATGGAGGTGATTCTGTGTGTTTGTGTGTGTTGCCAAAGGTTGGAGGTGGGTGAATGTGTGCGTTATAATGTGTAACAGTGTGTGTGTTCTTCGGGTTTCAAGTGGGTATGAATTATGTGTGTATAATTGTATGTAATGGGTGTATATAAGGTGTTAATGTGTGTGTTCTAATAGGTTTAAAGTAAGTTTAATGGTGAATTAGAGAGTGTGTGAGTGTATGATGTGTGTCCGGGTGCTGCGGCTGCAGGTTGAAGATGAAGATGTGCATGTTTTGGGGTGAAATACTAGGTGTTTAAATCTGAATAGTAGTTGTTTTCGTCGCTAATACTATAAATTCATTTAGGCATTTTTTTTTCACAAATTTTTATAAATAGCTAAGGCTAAAATTAGACAAAGTTCAAAACTGTAACCCCATATATTTTTATGAGAACTACACTCTGGAATTTTTTCAGGAATTTTTGGGATCCGCAAAGGGCGCTAAATTGGGGTACCAATTAAAGCAATTTATTGAATTATTTAGCATAGTAAATTAAGTTATTTTATTGTAATTTTTTTTAAAAAAACTTATTTTACTGATATCATTCATTGTATAAAATTTCGTGCCATTCTGAGGCCGATAGGTATTTTTCGCAAACTGGCCTTTTTTGCGCTCGGTCCGGACACTGGTTCGAGATTTTCTGGCAAAATTTTTTTAAAAGACTTTTTAGTACAGAAATAATATTAGGATGCTTAAAATAGCATTTTAAGATATTTTTGGAATTTTTTTTCTGGTGCCGGAAATCCCAGGGGCATTTTGGTAATTTGCCACCCCCGAGAGGGTTTTTTTTGGTAATTTTACTCATAAAGGGTATTTTTGAGTAAATTTACATACGGTAAGGGTGTCTTAGCGATGTTGCTTACGGAAAGGTCATTTCCACGATTTAAGTGTAACAAGGAGTATTTTGGTAATTTACCACCCTGGAGGGGTATTTTGGTAATTTGACCTAAAGAAATGTATTTTTGGATAAATTTGCATATGGTAAGGTTGTTGTAGTGATTTTACTCACGAGAAGACCATTTTGGTGATTTAAGTCCTATAGGAGCATTTTGGTAATTTTACACCCCAAGGGTGTTTCGATAATTTTACATACCCAGTGAGGGGGGTGGGATTCATTTTGGGAATATGTGTAAGTTTGTATTAAGTTATAATTTTGTTCTGTATGATGTATTCTAATGATTCGATTATTCCGTTTAGGTTAAGGCTTAAAGACCTTTCGGTTAGGATAATTTAGCTACGGATCCAGGTAAGGGATTCTATCTGAACCCTGGGTATAGGGATGGCAATTTAAATCTGACCCGGCGGATATCCGCCTCGCCCCACCCCGCCCCATTAGGAGCCGGTCATTTTGACTTTGACAAGGTTAAGGGGCGGGTATGGTAATTGAATTTTAAACCCGCAGCGGGTATGGGTCGGATTTAGTATTTATTCTGCCCCGCCCCGGTATCCGACCCGCACCCACCCCGTTATGTTAATCCTAAATAAATCTCAGCCATACATATCTATGGTATAAATAAGTCCCAAAACCCTAACACATTTCAATTATCCTTTTTTCAGCTCTCTCTCTCCGCCGCTCAATGCCATTTTCACCTCTCACTGTGCATAACGATCATCCCAGCCATAGACCACCTCCCTAATAGCTACCGTCAACCACTAGCAACTGTCATCCACTGTCCTTGGAGAACTCTCAAACTCACTATCATTCGATGAGAAATAGAGCGAAATCCACGGTCCAACATTTCGCGTCACGATGTGCTGAAACTCGTCGAGCTGAACCACAGCGCTTTCTCGGCGCGATCTACGATATCCAGATCGGACTGGACGCCTAACTCCTCTGTCCTCTGCAAGATCTTGTCGACGGCGGCGAGGTACTCTATGTTGAGGTACTACGGCGGCGAGCTACTCTATGGCCTCGTCCTCCTAAGGAAACTGCAAGGAGGATCCCCTGTTGAGATCGCACTACTGGATGACACGCTCGGTGGCCTTGAATTTTTTGTTGAATTTTCGTTGTTGAACTTCATGAGATTTCAATAATTTCAGTAGTTTATGTAAATTACTATTCACCAATTTCAGCCATCTAATATCCAATGATCAATAGCATTGCGTAATTTCAACTTTAGTAATTACTTGAAATTATTAGGGACTATCGGAGCGGGCGGACGGGGGCGGGATTGGGTTTTTATATAGTTGAACGGATCGGGGATGGTATTTTCATCCCTTGACCCGATGGCAGGGCGGGGCGGGGCGGGGCGGAGTTGTGTATTAATGCTACCGGGGCGGGTACGGTTTTTATAAAATCTGCATCCGACCCGCCCCATTGCCATCCCTACCTAGGTAAGGACTTTCGTCCAAACCCTTATTTTGATAACTCATACTCGTAAATACTCATTGATTTACTTATGGCTAATGTCAAACTCCGAATTGTGCTTGAATATCAGCATGTTATTGCCCAGAAAACCCTAATATTAAGCCTGACTTGATTATTTGAAAATCTTGTGATGCTCGCATATATTGCGTGCTGAGCTAATTTTCTGTATCCGTTCTTCTGAATTGTTATACCTATATTTGGTAACCATTCACAATCTTTTTGATGTTTATTTGTGATTTTCTTCTGAAAATTTAGAATGATGACTTATTCGATATGTTATAGTTACTAAAATCTGATTTGATTCTGGTGATTTGAGCTTATGTTGAAGCTTATTGATATTGTTGATTTTTCTGTGTTGACATAGGAATCTGTTCTGTTCTGAGGCGGGCGTTATAAGGCTGGTCTGAATCTTGCATGGAATGCAGGCTAGTACCTAAGTGGACTAGTAATTATTCTGGTACATCATGCATGTGTACACTCTGTTAGTGTGCTGAAATGGCATTGCAATCGCCCAGGGTCAACGTTGATTTTTTATTTTCTCTGCTCTGTATATTGCCGTGACTGCTACGATAATGACTGGAAAGTATTTTCTGAAATAATTTATGCTTGGGTTAAAGTCCTTTGAGAAATTCAGTGTATTTTGAAAAGAACTGGCTCAGATGATCTGTGTACGTTTGAAATATCTCGAGAAAACTCTGTTGTATTTTGAAGATGATCTTTTATTAATCATTCTGGAACCTATCATGCGTATTATTATTTATTTTGGTATCTGTTTCTGTGAATTTATATCATTTTGAGAATCATCGAGTTTTTGACCGTTTGAAGTATTCTGGAAATCTTTGTCAGTTGGATTCTTGGAATCGTTTTGTAATCCTGTTGGTAGTCCTTGTACGACCTTACTGAGCTCTCAAAAGCTCACCCTTCGTTTGGCTCCTTTCTGCAGGTGATGATCAAATGTAGCAAGTTCGGGAATGGGTTAGAGTCTGTGTCAGATTTCGATGAGCCCATCACTACTGTGTAGGGAGACCCCTGCGTGGGTCAGTTTTGTCAACTCGTTCTATAAGAACTTGAATTTGTAAAGAACCTAGATCTTAATAGTTCAAGTTTGAGTAGTGTTGTAATATTGAATGTGAAGAGTTTGAGTTGATATCGGATTAAATGTTTTGGAAGTATGTGTTAGTGAACAGGATTTGACAGGTTTGATGTGATCCGGTAGGTTAACGACCTGGGAGTTTGGGGCGGCGAAGCTCCAGATTTTCGGGAGCGTGACAATATGTGAGGGGAATGAGAAGAAGGAGACACGTGGTCTGTATATGAGGGAAGAGAGGAGGAAATTGGGGAAGGTGGTTGGGATAAGAGTGGAAGGGAGGGTAATAATATGATGTTTGAATTTGAGAGTCTGATATGAGAGGATGAGATGAGGGAACAGTTGGCGTGAAGAAGGTGTCAGATGATATTTATGAGAATAAGGGGAGATTTGATTTTCAGACGAAGAGATATGAAGATTAGATGAGCATGACAGTTGGTGTGAGGGAGATGTGGAAGGGACACGTGGCAAAGTAGGCATTGAAGGGGGTTGTTGAAAGGATAAGGAAGTGGGGACGACCGATTGATTTGGTGGGGATTTGGGGAGATGATCACTTGATTTTAGGGAGTTTGAATTTATTGTGGGAGAATTTGGGGGAGGTGATATTAGGCGTGAGAAAGGGAGGGAGAGAGGACAGTTAGGTGGGGATTTATGTTGGCATGTTGGTGAGTGTGAGGTAGTTGTGAGGTCTATGAAAATTGGAGGAAATGAGGAGATAATGGGAGAGGGACCCACGACATTGTGTGAATTTGAACTTTGGATAATATTGTGTGCATTTGAGCTCATATGTTCATCCGTGGGGTAGGAGAGAGGAAAGGTGGTGGAGGATGTGGCTTGCGACCCATTCGTAGAAGAAAGACTTGGAAAAATATTTTCCAAAAATGAGACATGGGGTGAAATATAAATACGTCTAGTAGCAATATCCATGCATTTGTAGCCTTTATGAAGGAGACTGTAGCCTAAAAATAAACAAACTTTGGAGCGATATTCCAATTTATGAGAATTATAGGGTCGAAGATGTGGGTAACACTGACACCCAAACACTTTTAGAAGATTAAAGTCTGGAGGGACATGAAATAATTTTTCCAACGGGCACAAATTGTTAAGCAGCGGAGAAGGAAGGCGATTAATGAGAAACATGGGTGTACTAAATGCGTCATCCCAAAAGCGCTGAGGGAGATGAGCATGAGCAAGAAGGGAGAGACCAGTTTCAACAATATGCCGATGTTTGCGCTCAGCCGCACCATTTTGTTCATGAGTGTGTGGGCATGAAAGGTGATGGAAAATGCCATTTTGTTTGCAAAAATTTTGAATTGGACGATATTCACCACCCCAATCAGTTTGAAGTGTATGAATTTTGTGACCAGTTAGATTCTCAACTAATTTTTTAAATTGAGTGAAAACATGCATGAGATCTGATTTGAGCTTGAGAGGGAAGAACCAAACATAACGGCTGAAATCATCAATAAAATGTACATAGTAACAGAAACCTTGATGATAGAAAACAGGAGAGGGACCCCAGAGATCACTGTATATTATTTCCAAAGGCGAAGATGACATTACATGAGTAGATTGAAATGGAAGACTATGACTTTTGCCAAAATGACACGCTTCACAACTCAAACTATTTTTATTCTTTTCAATTGGAATTGAAAACCGAGACAATATTTGAGAAATAACATGAACAGACGGGTGACCCATTCGATTATGCCAGAGCTGAAGCGGTGCACGAACACCAAGTAGAGCAGAAGGAGGCGAACAGTGATTCAGAGGCAATTGATTTGAGGAAGGAGATGCCTCAAGTTGATAGAGACCATTCTTAAGTCGGCCTTGAAGAAGAACTGTTCTCGAGGTGCGATCCTTGACAAGCACAACATGAGGATGAAATTCAAAGAAAACATTATTGTCAGTAGTAAATTGACGAACATACAAAAGATTTTTAGAGATGGACTGACCATGAAGCATGTTACTCAATTTAAAATTATGAGATGAGGAATTTAGCATTGATGTGCCAACATGATGAATTTTCAGACCTGTGCCATCACCTACGTGAACTTGATCAGGGCCATGATAGTCAGTGTGGTGGGACAAGTTATGGATGTTATGTGTGATGTGATGAGTGGCACCTGAGTCGGGGTACCAAGCAGGATCAGAGGAAGAAGAAAATGGGGGTGCCCGTGACATATGTAGCAGTTTGTGGCTGGGGGGAGGGACGAGGAGCACGGTGAGGACAGTACGGGCGAATATGACCTGGTTGGTTATAGTGGTGGCAAACAATATTGGAGGCTGATTTTCGAGGAGGGTGATAAGGGTTGGTCGGTAGGGGGAGTAAGGTGGTTTGGACGAAGGGGCATCACGCCATTGATTTTTGTTACGTTGAGAGTGCCTCCGCGAGAATGCGAAGAGGAGGATGTCATATGATGAGGTCTCGGGGTTGGTGGATGTGTGATAGCATGGGCCTGGGGAATGAGACTTTCACGAAATTGTTGACGCTCCAAATGAGATTCATAAGTTAGCAGCATAGCGTAAAGAGAGTCTAGGGACATATTCTCCGAGCGTGTGGTAATGGACGTCACAAACGACTGATAGTCAGAGCCAAGACCAACTAGTAGAGCATTGATAAGATCATCATCTGATAGGGGCTGACCAATGGCTGCCAACGTATCACGAATACGTTTTCCTTTTTGAAAATAAGCATGCATCGTCATGTCACCTTTATTCAACTGGTGGAGATCACATCGGAGATTAAAAACCTTTGCTTTGGATTGAGATGCAAACATACGATCGAGAGATAGCTAGACTTCAGAAGATGTGTGGAGACCAAGAACTTGGGCCAAGATCGGTTCAGTAAGAGAAGACAAAATCCAACTTAATAAAAGTTGGTCTTGTTTATGCCATAAGACATATGCAGGATTTAATTCCGGCGAGATTTCAGTAGACAGAGTCGGATGAACAACAGCAGGTTCGGAAGTGGGAGATGGAATTGTAGAATCGGATGGAACAAGGTATTTTGGAGGTGGGGCAACAGAGCCATCAACAAAATTTAAGAGATCATAACCTCGCAGGAGAGGAAGAAATTGACTCTTCCACAGAAAGTAATTATCAGTGTTAAGCTTCACATAAATAAGATGGTGAATTTGATTATGGGGAAATATAGGTGATGAAAGTGATGTGGTATTGGGAGGGAGAGCCATGATAGGCGTAGTGTAGATAGGCAGTGGAAGAGATATTTAGAAGAAAAAAAAAAATTCAGGCTCTTGATACCATGTGTAAGTACATAATCTGAATGTAAAGAATGGCTTTCGTTTCATTACCTTCGGATGTACAGCTTCTCTTGTTTTATATACATGTGTGTACACTTAACTAACTTAAAGATAAGGATAATGATATGTGCTAACTTTTGAATCTAAACTAATTCAAACAGATTTAATCTTTGAATTTGAACTTTGCATGGGTTCATCTTTGGGTGGTCCAATAATTTAAAAAGGCAACTTACCCATTCAAGATTAGTTATTTTTGAAGATAATAAAGTTAGGTTAAGTTATCGATTTAAATTATTTTCTCCACCTATATACTATATACTGATACTTGTATTCAATCAATATAATATAAGCGACGGGTTCCCACACTCAAGAGTCATCAGGTGCCTTAATACATACCTGAGTTGTATGTCAAGTGAAAAGCCCAAGAGTTTGGGTTAAATGGCTTAGCTTAGTTGAGTTCCGGTACAACAAATCACATCATTCACCCCCTTTGAAGCACTGTTAAGGGTATCAAACCAAAACTCCTTGGTCTTCATCATTTGCAGACTGCAATCATCAGCTTTTTATCAGTTGATTCCTACTTACAAAAAAAAATGAGGGTTGTGCTACACCTACTAAAGGAGAATCTGACGAAAGCCCAGAACTGGATGCAACAATATGCAAACCAACACCGCTTTGAGAGGCATTTTAAAATTGGGGACGTGGTCTATCTCAGGTTACAACCCGACAAGCATTTTGGCCTAGCGTTCGGAAGAAACCTCAAGCTGTCTCCAAACTTCTATGGCCCCTGTGAGGTTCCAGAGGAGAAGATAGACAAGGTTGCTTATAGGTTGAAATTTCTCTTATTGTCTAAAGTACGTCTAGTATTTCATGCGTCTCTTTTTAAGAATACGAGTAAACGTGACACGCGATGCGTTTATAAAAATAAAATTAATAATATAAATTTTATTAAAAAAAATCAATCATCACGCATAAGTGTTTATTATCACATTCGGTAAAATATATTTTAAATTATGAAAACTAGACATGTCTTTATAAGTAGTTGTTTACTATTTAAACTTTTATTTTGTATTATTTTCTAAAAAAAAAAGAATGCCAAGTGTTAACATTTTAGATAGGTAATTATCGTGCCACACACAATACGTGTGCAAAAATAAAGTTAGTAATATAATATTTATATAAAAGCAAGCTTGGCTTTTAAATCATATTTTATAACTTTTAACAAATTTTAATGGTCCCATGTGCAACAATAAAGTTGTTTGAAATTTGTTAAAAAAAAAATTGAAGCATGATATGTAACCGTTTTTAAAATGTGAAAACCAAATATATATTTAAACTAGTTATTTACTAATTAATATTTTTGTTTTGTGTCATTTTTTAAGAAAATTTTCATAGTACCAAGTGTCACCATTTGAAATAGTTAGTTATGTAATATTAAAGAGGTGTTACACCAAAAGAGATTTTCTCTTTATTTTATGAGCGAGCTATCGTAGCACAAGAGATGCGTGTGGAAAGTTAAAGTTAGCAATATTATCCTTTTTATAGTATCAAGACTTACGCTTTAGAATTTATTTTAACTATATTTTTTTGACAAATTTAAAATTATAAAAACTAAATGTACCCTTATACGTAGTTATTTACTAGTTGAGATTTTTTTATTTTGTGTTTACATATTTCTTAAGAAAAAATAAAATGTTACTTGTCACCATTCTAAATAGGTAGTTGCGTAACACCAAAAGAAGTGGGGGTATTCCCTTTATATATAGTATAGATAAGAGTCAACGTAGTACACGAGATGCATGTGCAAAAATAAAATTAAAGATATAAATTTTGTTAAAAAAATCAAGGATCATGTATAATTGTTTATTATCGTGGCATGCGTAATGCATAAATAAAAATAAAGTTAGTAATATGATATCTTAATTAAAGCAAGTTTGGCCTTTAGAATATATTTTAATTATATTTTCTTAATAAATTTTAAATGATCCTATGTACAAAAATAAAGTTGTTTGAAATTTGTTAAAAATCAAACATGATATATATAAGTGTTTTGAAATGTAAAAATCAAGTATGTCCTTAAGGTAGTTATTCACTATTTAATATTTTTGTTTTGTATCATTTTTTAAGAAATTTCTTATAATGTCAAGTGTCACAATTTTAGACAGTTGATTATGTAACATCAAATAGATGTTACATCAAAATGAGTTTTTCCTTTTGCAAATACGAGCCACTAATCGTGTGTGCAAAAATAAAATTAATAGTATAAATTTTGTTGAAAAAAAATCAAACATCACGTATACGTGTTGATTGTCATATTTAGTAAATTGAATCTTAAATAATAGAAAAATAAGTTAGTCATACGTGTCCAAAAATAAGTTAGCAAAATATTATTATCGTATCAAACTTAGCCTTTAAATATTTTTTAACTTTATTTTCTAATGAATTTTAACTGTAAAAATTAAACATATTTTTGTAGGTAGTTACTTACTAACTTAGATTTTTATTTTATGTTTTCTTTTATAAAATTTATCGAAATGTCACTTGTATCATTCTACGTTGGTAGTTATATAGTACCAAAAAGGTGTTACACAAATTAAGTTTTAACTTAATAAGTAGTATAGATGTGAATAAATTTGCAAATTTGGCGGCTTTTGTTTAGGTCTTGAGTATTTATGTTCAGTTTTCATAAAATGCAAGGGATTTACAAGTGCATTCATGGATCCAATAATTGGGAATGATGTAAGACAAGATTTTGGAACTTTTTTATTGTTAAGGAAAATGCTTAATTACGAGGGTGAAATATATTTTTTGACGTTGTTTTCTAATTTTTTTTTTTAAGAAATTATAAGAGTCAAATTAGCAAGATCTTTACCATCCAATTATATCGAGTCCTCTCACGTATGCGATGAAACGTGTGTTCGACCTCGTATACATGATATGCCATTGACAGTCTCCATAACATGACATGTTATAAGTGTGCCGCACAATCTTCCATATACAAAAAACTTTAATCCACACACTCCCTTAGTTTGAGAAATTGGACAATCTTTTAACTTCTTTATATATTTAGTGGAATTGCTAGCAATACGATATGTCATGTTTGCTAAAGAAATATTAATATTTATTGACAAAACAGCGTTGGAAACATTTCATTTGGCATTTACGTGGTCCTTGTGATTTTTTTTTTTTTTTTGGGTTTAATATGACAGTATAGATAATGGGTTCCGCTACACCATCATTCACGCAGTTAACCCTACTAGGTGAAGGAGGACAGTTTCTCATGTAACTGTTGCAATCATGGACATAAGGATGGTCAAGCGACAGGGAAATTGTCTGCCCCAGGTCCTTGTTCAGTGGTCTAAATTAGAAGGGACTGACACCACTTGAGAAGACTGGATCGTGCTTAAGAAAAAATTTGGAAAAGTGACGCCTATAATTCCCGAGATTTATCGTAATTTCACTAAGAGCGTACTAATTTTTTTATATTACACTCCGCTCTCTGTGATTTGTCACTGGGTTACATGGCACCTACTTCCATTAGGAAAACGTAAAAAAAAGTTAGTGCACCATATATTTAATATGATATACCCAAAATACCATTGGGCAAATTACATCTAGAACTCCTGAAGTTTATCATACTTATCACGCCCTCCGAAATGGACCCGACTGATTAAGCACATCATTAACGAGTCAACCTCAGAAACAAGTAGAGCATTACTGTTATTCTTCAAATATTTGCGGAAGTGATAAATTCAAATATCTCGCTCAAAGTACCCTTCTTATTCAGTAGTGTTTCATACTTAAATAAATACTTAAATACTCTTCATATCCAATGTATTGGTAAGTGCCACTAATATCCAACAATGCTCCACCGGCAAAACCTGTCAACTATCCACACCGAAAGTTGTGGACAGGGAAAATGAGTGAGTTTCATCAACTCAGCAGGATTTCTATACATCTATTCACACAAAGTATTCAATCACATCATGAACAATTGTGAATAATAGATGTGTAACGCATATTACATATTATATCTTAGCATAATAGGAATTTGTGATTAATATATCTAAAACCTATGGCATATCCTGAACATAGCACGGGTAAGCATGTTAAACATTAACTTACTGATCAAACATGCATTGTCAATTGTCCCATATCGGCTGAGCATGGATATTTCATCTAAGTAACCAAGATCACGGTCATAATCAAATATTACGTAGAGTCGTAAGTTCAACATGCACTTATGTGTCCCATACATCATATAGTGAGTAAGATAAATCATACCAGAATCATACTGGATAATGCCGATATGGGATATGCCAGGCTTAGCCATCGTTTTCCCAACCAGTGATAACCACATATCACATTCTCGCTCACCTATCATCCTTCCCTATGCGAGGTATTAGACCAATTATTTAAAGTCTGAGACAATCAAACATTGTCCGTAACTAATTAAAGCCTAAACCTCACAAAGTACACTAATATAAACCTCAGAGGGATGTCAGTACATGCCACATGTAACATATACTCCTGCGAGGTCGAGTTGCTAAGTAAAGTCAACATATATCCCGTTACCATATAATATCCAATTTGTCGACCTTCATCCCCCTACGCTACTTCCGAGTAGTCACTCACACGAATTCATATGGTTGCATAATTATCATATCAAATCAGATAAACTCAAGTAATCACATTCGTGACAAAACATATTTAACTTGTGCAACCATCTATAGATAGCATGTGATCCAATTAAACTCATATTTTCTAAATAAGCATATGAGATACACTAAACATATTTCAAATGCATTCAAATCCTATAAACACCTATGTAACTAGCAACCAAGTAATTAGCATGTAGATCATAATTATACAGTTAAATCCATAAAATCACTTAAGTTACTAGTATTCAAACATATAATCGTAATTTACATGTTAAACATATTTGGTCAAACTTTACATGCAATAGATCGTATCAATAATTACTCTAGACATATATAATTAAGCATGATACGCATAATTATTCATAATCATACTAAGCATAAAACAGTACATCAAACCATGTAGATAACTATATAACTTATTACCAACCAATTACATACATAATTGTCCAATAATCATGCTTAGTGTACAGATTACATATAATTCATATAAATAATCATATAACTAATTACCAAGTAATGAAATACAAATATCATATATTTCATACTTAACAAATAATATTACATAAACAGATATTAATTTCAAGTAGTATACCAAACATAAATATGTGTACAATCAAATTGAAGTATAGATCTCATATTTGAATATGTCAATCCACCCAATCCGGATTATAAATATGCATTTGAGAGCAATTAATGACAATTTCCAGAATCATTTCCTCCTTTTTTTCTTCTTCTTGCACGGCTGCCCCCTCTCTAATTCCATCACTTTGATTTCCTTTCTTCAATTTCCTTCCTCACCTCCATTTTTTTTTTTTTTCACTTTGCAGAGTTCTCTCTATCCTTTTCTTTTTCCTTCTTTAGTAACTTCTCCACTTACCTTTCCCTTCTTTCTTTATTCACTGTATTCTCTCTCTTTTCTTTTCTCTATCCTCTCCATTTCCTCACGGTTTTTCTTCCTCCTTATCCTCACTCACTTTCCAAAATCCACCTCCTCCGTTAATACTTCACTCATAATTTATTTGGTTACTTACAACTTAAGCAAGAGGTGGCAAGTGCTCCAAGAATGTAAGCCACACTCTTACACGTGCACGTGCCACTAATACCAACATTAAATATTTGTATATTAACCCCAAAGTTCTACATAGTTATGTTTGGCCCATAATTAAACTTTAACATTTATTTAATGTAGACAACTAATGTAACACAAATAAAATATTTTAATCAAATTTAAAGGTGTTCGAAGTTAATAGCACAATTAGAAGCTAATTAGGACTGAGGCCTCACAATAATTAAACTCCAGTGCCTACTAATTATTTTTATTACACTGAACTACACTTTTTTTCTTCCTAAGAGGCTAATACCTAGCCACTACCTCGTGGTTGTGGTGATTCAACCCTCGACCCCCACCCACCACCACTGCATCTTTCCTCTCTCTCTCTCTCTCCCCCCTCTCCTTTTATCGGCGTTGCCACACTATCGATCCCCCGCTTATGACCACTAGATTTATCCACCCCGCACCACCATTGGGTCAAGTCGCCACCATACCACTGATCCCCCACGCATCGTTAACACATCTATACATTAAGTATCACTGTTGGGTCAAGATGCCGCCACACCACCAATCCCCCATCCGCCGTAGATCTACCTAGATCCGAATCCAAGACCACCAATTTTCTCTCCACCAAGCACCAACGTTGGGTCAAGCTGTCATTGGTACCACAGTCTCACTGTCGCCACCGCCATTGTTGGACCAAGATTATTCCATCGACGAAAATCCCACCTGTCTATACAAGCCCATTTGAATATAAGTTTTTAGTGATCGTTGTGGTTGTGGTGAAGGTCAGCGATGGTCAGTTTGTTTCGGCAGTAGTGGCGGGGCATTGGTGCAGATCGACAACGTGAGTTTGCTTTTTATGGTGATGGAAGGATAGCGATTGGTGTTGGGTCATTTGGCCGATGTATGGCGATGTACTGGTCAGATCTTAGTTGAGTGTAATTATAGTAAACCTCAGGGATTTTAGGTGTAATTTGTCCTTTACTTTTTTATCAGACGTATTATCATCTTTTCATAGATTTTGTTAACTCTATCGATTGAAAAAGAAAAAAGTGTAGTTCAGTATAATTAAAATAGTTAGTCAGGGCTCAGTGTAATTATGATAAAGCTCAAGGGATTTAGGTATAATTTGCCCAAAATTTTTTTGCTTTGAATCCTTGGGGACAAGGCTATTTTCAGGGGGGTGGGGGGGGGGGGGGGTAGAGCGTAGCATCCTTGCCAAGTTTGCCTACGTCGGAGTAATATAGGTAGGGAGTGGACTTGGAGTGGACTTCAATTGTACTCATTTATCAATATACACCACATTTACAAGAGATTGTTTCACTTATACTTCTTCTTTTTTTTTCCTTTGGCCAAGTTTGTCATTGTGAATGTGTGAGTGCCCAAAGGCTCAGGCGAGGAGTGCAAGGCCAGTACACCTGGTGCGAGGACAAAGAGGGATTGGCATGGGACTTGGCGAAACGTGCAAGTACGAGAGCAAGACTGACCTAGGCATACATGGGAGTGAATTGCCTAAGTGCCGCACGGTTAGGGTAGAGTTGTGCTTGTCAAACTCGTGAGTAAGAATAATAGAACTCAGGACCTTGCGCACCACATTAAGTTTTCAGTTACACTAACATCACACCTAAGATTACGAGAATAAATATGTAAACTATCTTAACCACGCACATGATGTTTTCTTGACATACGCGAAGTTCAAGTACCACAAGAGCGGGTGCAATGGGCATGACATAATAAACTGTTTACGATACTTTTGTTAATGTTTGAAAAAACCTTTAGTTTTGGATGTCCTTCTCGCAATGAACACAAGCTTGCATGGAATTTTCTTGCTGCATACATATCTTGTAGCTTTGTGATGTTTGATTTCTTGGTACAGATAATGACTACCAGTGCGGAGGAAGAAGACGGTGCTTATTTTAGAGAAATTAGTTGCCGCTACATAATCAAATTTCTGGATGGGCTGAGTTCGGCTCCAAATCTAAAGTTTTTTGTGCCATTATAAAGCACTATCGAGTAGCCATAGCTCAGGAGGTCCAATATTTTCTCTATGCATCGATAATGAAAAGTTCGGAAATGGGCTCATTACCGATAAGTTTTGATTACGCATGTCATTTACCCTCCATCTCAAAAGGGCAGTTCTTGTGTGGATTCTCTTCTTCTCTAGCCACCCCAAACCACCACCCCCACCACCACAAACCCAGTCAAAGAATAAAGACTTCCAGACTCTCATTGAAAGAAACATTCATAATGGGGCTACATATGAAACAGCTTTACCTTATTATGAAGAGGAACTTGCTTTACCAGAATTCCCTAACCGATCACAACATACATTAATGTAGATAATTGCATCGTGGCTTTGCATATAAAATTGTTACTAAGGCACAAACTGAAAGTAGAAAAATGAACGCACTAGATTATACAGCTTGGACACTAAAAAGCTAGCATTTAGGCAGGGACCTCCTCTTCCAGCTATCTGAACTATCCAAAATGGTTGCCCCACCTGCATTCTTCGAAAACAAATTGACTTGAAAAGCCCGCCTCGGCATTGTGATGTCTTGGCATATTATATCCATTTCTGATGGAAAGCCTCAGCCTCGATAGCTCTTGAAAGTGCTCACCTTCCACAGCTCTTCGACTTCCACTTTGGCTAATGTTGTATCTGTGGTGCAAAATGTCTTTATATTTAAACTAACCGCCTGATATTATCGTCACCACAAAATTGTACTGGTAATGACAAATACAGATTTAAAGATCAAATCCCCCACTTTTCTTCTGGGTGCATGTTAGGGGCGGGGGCGGGGGCCGGGGCCGGGGCCGGGAAGGGGGGGGGGGAGGATGCTCTAAATGGCATTCGATCATATTATACATGACCACATTTTTATTTTAAAGAAAAAAGGGGATGGAAGTTCCTAGTCTTGCTTCCCATCAGTGTAGTCACACGTGACAACTTGCAATATTAATATACTGGTTAAAGATAAAGTGAAAATAATGGCAAACGACAAACTTAATCAGCCGACAAAACTCAAAAGATACCAACCGTGGACAAGTATGAGGTTTTATCCTTACCTAAGAACTTGAGCTTTCTAAGGAGCGTGATACACTGGTGCCTCCTTGCAACTTTGGCCACAAAGACGGGTTTCGTTTACTTCTAAGCCGAATGGTTAATAGAAAAAGTCGAAGTTTGGTCCTCATTTGCCCCCAATTTCTCTCTTTGCCTCCTTTGATAACCATATACGAACATAAATATTCAATATAGGTTTTTTTAACTCCAAGAAAATCCACAAATCCCCCACCCCGGCAAACAATTCCCTAAACCTGAAAAAGAAGAAAAGAAGGCCACCAATATCCAAGTCCCCCAGCCTTTTATGCTCTTTGACATAAGAGAACTTTACACAGGAAGAATAATTAAATTTGTAGCAATCAATAATCATACTTAAAACCCAACAGTTATTGACAAATCATTTTAAACAGTCATTGCAGATTAAAGGGTGTGGTACATATCACCTTAAGATAGAAATTGCATAATGGCTTTTCATATATGCACTTTACCAAAGAACTTCATGCAGAAAAGGATTAAATGGACATAAAACCTCATACTTTGGGGTCATTTACACGAAACACTCCAGACTTCTTTTTTTTGATTCGCACCACCCAAACTTCCATTTTTTGTGCGTTGGACACCAATTGATGGAAAAAAAATTGAATTTCTTGAATGTCTGTTTGATCTTGAAGGGCAAATTCAACAATTTGCATCAAAAGCCTATGTGGCAGCCATATCATCACCGTCCAAACAAATGTGGCAGCCACATCATCAAAGTCAAATCCTTGTGGCAGCTACGTCTTCCTCTTCCCCACTATCTTCTTTTGTCCAAATTAGGGTTCCAACTCCAATCTCTGCAACATCAACCACCACAACCATTAACCACCAGTGAAATCATGGGACCCTTCATTTTCGCGACTATGACCCATCACCCAACATAGGAGAATTTCTAGTTAGCTACTAGCCCAATTGCTCAATAAAAATCTAAAGCAAACCCTAACTCAAAACCAAAACCTAATTCAAAACCGAACCCTAGATCCCCAAATTGAGCAATTGCAAGAAGTTCAACCCTCACACTTCCATGGTGATTGTCGCGGAAGAAAGGAGGTGACGCCAATGGGGTGGCTGGATTTGGGGAAAGAAGTTAGCAGCAGTGAGGTGGTTCCGCCATGGGGGTGGCTAAGTTTGGGAAAGGGGATGGCAGTAGTTTAAGGAAAAGGGTGAGTTAGGCTAGAAGAAGGAATTTTACCCTCAAAACATAACTGACATCCAGGTTTTTCCATCAACTGGTATCTCGAGCACAAATATAGACGTTCAGGGTGGTGTGGACCAAAAATTAAACCCTGGGGTGTTCTGTGTAAACGACCCCAAAGTATGGGGCCTTATGTGCATTTAATCCTAGAGAAAAAAACGTTTTAATTGGTAGCAATCAATAATCATACATGTGGAACCCAATGAGTATTGATAAATCATGTTCAAATGTCAATTTCCAATGAGCAATATGGTACTCACGCAATATAGAAACTGCATAATGGTTATCAACTAACCTCAGGCTTCCAGATGTCCACCAAGAACCACCAGGGACCATTTTTTGATGATAACCTAAACAACAAGGGAAATTTTTATTTCACTCGTAATGGGAAAACAACAAAGCAGAGAGAAATTTCCTTTCAATGATGGTAACCTGGTAACTATTTAATAGGATACCTTTTGTGCAGGGCTACATCCCACACATGGACAGATAAAGGTCCAGAATTCCCTCCACGAAGTATTTTATTGAGTTTATTTGTAAGGAATTACAGAAAACGGATAAACGATCTAGATGGACAGCAATGCCCTAAGAAAGACGAAAGCCAAAAAAGTACCTAGATAATACGATGCACCTAAGAAATGTTAAAACACAAAGATGAGTGTCGGGCTTGTTAAGTGTCTAAGCACCAGTTTTCCATTCCAAGTCCAAAGACGCAGGGATACATCAAATTGCTCCTAGACAATTATTATCTTCGTCTATTCCTAGGGTCTAAATTGTTTCATGTAACATGCATTCTTCAAATTGGGATAGTGACATGAAAGAAAATGTAGATAAAGTCTCTGACATTTTAACAAGGCATGTTAACTATGTTACGTGGACTCTTCAAAATGCGTGAATTGCCCGTGTCGGACGCTCAAAACTTGGACATGAGTGTGGGATATGTGTTCAGCACATCTCATAGGATATGTCACTAAGAACACTTTCTTATGGTGTTTCTTTTAATTTGTTATTGCTTTGAGACGATATAAGTTCACAAGTACAATAATGCGCCACATAAAACACCATGTTCACTGAGGAACAACAGCAATAATAAATAGGAATATTTTACCGTGTCCCAGTGCATTCGGTTTTGAAAATTAGACGAAGCCGACACTTGGACACATATCCAACTCGGACACTCGTACTGGGTCCATGTAACATAGCATGCTGGTGGCATATCTGATACATCACATACCCTTGTCCAAGTCTCAACTGTCCAAATCGGAACATGAATTATACAATATAGTCCACAAGGATCACACACACTACAAACTACGAGAGCTGAAGCAAGCAGTGTGAGAAAAGTGCTAAGTGATTCAATGTGATATACGATCCAAGCCGATCAGATGTGTGGCCATCTCAGCTTTAAAGTGGACTAACTCGTCTGCAATTATAGACTAAATTGACAAATTCCATACTCTGCATTGAGTCCTACGAGTTGCCATGTTGCCTACGAAAAACATCTAACGAGCAGCAACTAGCCAATCATATATTTTAGACGACACCCAAAATGACAATGCTCAATGAGCCATAAAAATTACTTCGTTTTTGATGTTTGCTAGTGCAGATACACCACCAGGTTATTAGATTTTTTTAGGTGTCTGGACGGCACAAAGCTCCAAATGTTTAGCAGCATAAGGAAATTCCATAATATATTTGGGGATCTCATCCGATGCCATAGAGGTAGAACTTACATACAATATACTCCCACTGAAACATGATTCTGATTAATTATGTGTTCATAAGATGCACAGTAGAAATCAAAACATGCCACGACCCAGATGCATAATAGAAATCAAAACATGCTATGAAAACCTGAAACAATCTACAATCAGATGCTATAGGGGTAGTAGAAAACAAAACATTTGAATATCTGATCCTCTCCTGTAGTAAAAGTGGCTAATTACATCTGCAGCAATCTTCTAAATGTATCTAAGAAGAATAGACGCCCTTTGACATACTTTCAATTTGTTCAACCAACAAAAACTTTTAAAGGCAAACACTATCAGTTGATTTTTGGCAAAGCGAGAAGTGGCATCAAATAATTCAGTTCCTATCTGTTACAATTACATTGCCAGATTAAGAGAAGCTCGGACATCTAAATGTTACCTCACATATCCAGCCACAGTACGCAAGCCCATGAACAGGGTCAGACCACACCAAACCCCCGGCAGACCAATATATGATGGGGCATAGAGCAGAAATGCTGATGAAATTGCCCCAACCACCATCTATAATTGTAGGTAAAACATGTGAGCATATACTACAGCTTGTTGAAAGTGTAAACCACTCAAGGATGCTGCTTACCATGGAACGAGCAGCGAATGAGAAGTCTGAAACACCATAGTGAAGACCATCAAATATATAAGCCAGAGCAGTTATAGGCTGACTGGCGCTTACAAACTACGAATATATAGACGGAAGCCAATCAGAAAAATATGATGAAAAACACAAAAGCCAACTGCTGAAATAACTGCATACCAGTAATCCAGATCTAACAATGTGTAGCACTTCTGCGTCATTGGTGAACAAATTGGCTAAAGCACTAAAAGACAAACCCAATATGATAGCTAAGGAAATTCCAGTAATTAATCCTGTCTGGAGAAAGATAAGTGGGATGTAATTAACGAAAAACAACACAAATCAAATGACCAAAGAAAAATCTGAAACAGAGACCCTCTCAATTGGGAACGACGTGTAAGATGGCCTCACCTTCAAAGCAAAATAAGTGATCTCCTTAACTCTGCTATAGTTGCCTTCCGCAAAAGAACTTGCAATTAGGGCCTACAGAATCAGTAAATTTTATACAAATAAGAAGAGATTAAAAAACATTTATGTTGGATATAGTTTTACCAGCACCAAGAGCAAATACTTCACATTAACTATTTCAACCCTTGACGACTAATCAACAATATGTCGATTTAGCAATATAAAAATCCTTCCCGTATGTTTAGTGTATGTGGAAAAAACACGTGGCATAAGGATGTGAATCATAAGTTTCTACCATAACCATTCCTTCGTTCGCAATTTAGTCTTGAATCCCCCCGCTCTTGTGAATCAGTCTCCTTGACTTTCTCAAAACCTAGCATCTAGGAAGCACAGATACCTCATATACGTTGAGGTATGGTGTCCGACACCTACCGCCACCTTGACACTTCCGGACACGTGTCCGACACCTCTCAGCGGTGTCCGAATAAATTTATTTATTTTTTAATTACCGGACACCGTGTCAGACACCTCTCGAAGAAGTGTCGGACACCTCTTCAAGAAGTGTCCACGCGTATGGCGCCAAAGTGCAGTATTTCAAACTTATTTCAGGGACAAATCTGGGATTTTTTAGAAATTAACTTTTAGGCCAAACCAAGGACAAATTGGGGTTTTTTTTTAAATGAACTTTTAGGGCAAACCCTAATCAGTTCGACCCAGCAAAGGTACCTTCTTCTTTCTCTTTTCCTTTACCTAAAGCATCCAATTTTGCCAGTACAGAATAAGAAATATCAACATCTCCAACCTTATTTATAGACCATCTGCCTATATAAAACCTCTCCTTCATGCATTTGGTGCCATATCTTTTTTTTTTCCTTATCTCTCGTTACTGTTGAGACTCAAATCTTGGCACTGTCAAGACATTGAATTGCTTTCTTGTTAGCGACCTTCCTTTTGTTACTGTTAAGACTATTCATGTTACTAGCTTTCTCTCTCATCCGTTTTGAACGAAATTCAGTTGCTCCAGTTGATGTTTATTTTTATTATAAATATTTACACACACATATATATATATATACACACAATAAAGCATATTAAATATTTCAGCGGTATCCTACGGTGTCCAAAATCTGATTTTTTTGGAAATTGCGGTGTCCGGTGTCTCGGTCGGTGTCGGACACGATGTCCTTGTTCGTGCTACCTAGCCTAGCATATTTTGGTCGTCTATTTGCAAAAGAATTGTGTCTAAATGCTAACTATCCTCCTCTTATTCCACTGAGATAAGGTGTTCAAACTAGATAACCGATAGCTAGGACTTCTTAGAGAGAAGGGGAAAAACCAAAAAGAAGCAAGAGTTTGGTTTTTCACCGAGAAAAAATGTTTCCCTACCACAAAAGCAATAGACATGCCATTCGAATCAATCATAATATGGCAAGCAACAAGAAAGAGTCACTCAAGATTAAAGGTAACCCAATGTGGAGAAGAGCTAATAATTCGGAAAGCTACCTGACCAGATGAAGCTTGGGCATCGGCAAGGAGAGATACAGATAACCATACTTGCAAGCATATTTGATGAGCAGCCATTGCTAATGGTCCTTGACGAGCAGCCATTGATGTGCTCAAAGTTACAGTCATCACAGCAGCTAGAGTTCTCCCTAGAAGAAAACCACCTAAGTAAAAAAAGGGAAAATGAAACAGATATTATATTTGGGAGCCTACCTTTACAAGAAATTTAGGCAAAGGATCAAAGTTCAAACTCTCAACTACCGTTAGACAAGAAGAGAAGAAGGAAATGGAAAGTTACGAGAGATAAGGATCAAACTCTTAACATCATTTCTAGCTCGGGCAATATAATTCTTTCACAATCTACTGCATTGCTAAAAGATGTTCCATAAGGCAAAATAAGAATCTTTTTGTTGGGATAAGTGTACATGCATATTGTAATGCTGCCCGCATGGAGCAAAGCCATGTAGAAGGAACATGCATATTGTAAGTGTACATGCATATTGTACCTACTTGGATAGCCCTTTTGAGGGAGGCATAACCCAGTGGTGGGGCTGTGGATGGGGTTGTTACAATCATTCAGTTATCCATAAAGGCAAACACAAGCAGCACAGTTCACCCACCATTTCAATGTGCAGTGAAATAATGCCTTCCCATCTTTCCTGAACAGTAACATCAATTTGCCAGCACTGCCCCTCCTCAAATTATCAGAAGTCAATCTGGCACCACTAGCCTTTGGTCCAACCAAAAAAGCCAGCATACCATCCAAAGTACTCTTCCACGGAAAGTTGCAGTGACCCCTCGGAATAACTTAGCATGACTGCCTTCAGAACTACTGGTTACCATCAATTTTCCAATGCAGATCTCCTTTGGAGTATTTTAACCATATAATAAGGCCAACAATGACGGGACTGACTAACCTCCCCATCCTGAATATTGCTCTGAATGATACCTTACCATACCCATATACCCTCCACCGCACTCCCATAATCTGAAACAAGAGCATCACGGTTGCTCACCCATAGAAAGCTCAAGGAATCTAGACTGAAATGAGGACTCGCCGAACCACGCATTTTTTCAAAATCATTGACAGGCTCCGCCAACTATCACAAAGGATGCGTGCTTGGCTGCACCAGCAATGATCTTCCAAGAACCCCCACCATGATGTTCACGAGTAATTCTTAATATCCAAGCCCATTTGAAACGAACCAAACCCCCATCGATAACTTTCATCCAACAGCAAGAAAAAAATTATTATGTTTTTCTTGGTACTATTATCTCTTGCTAAGTTGCCCGTCCAGAAGACGAAGCTACATAGCAGGAATGAAGCTCACTACCTCACGTAGTCGAAAATTGATGTGTATCAAATAGCATTTTTAATCATTAGCACACAGTCTTTTTAAGGATGCCAGAATAGAAAAAGAGATGATGTTTAAACCAATTTAGATAACTAGTAATTAAGGATAACTAGCACACAGTCTTTTTAAGGATGCCAGAAATGATTTCAAAATTAGTGATTAATAATAGTATTTATGAAAAGGGAGTATTGTTATTGAAGTGATTAACGAATGGTAAAAACGGAATAGAATGATTTACATGATTCATACTTTTATAGGCAGTATAAATTTCTTTAGAAAAGAAGGTAAATGGCCGAAACCAGCTGGACAACGAAATTAAAAGACAATATCCAATGAAGGTAAATAACTGGTGAACTTTTAAAAATTGAACAAAAAGACCATTACAGTGTTAAAGGGTCATAAAACCAAAGAAAAAACTACAACCACTGTTATTACAAGAACAAGCTTCATTATTATAAATGGAAAATGACTAAGAAGTATTTTGGCAACAAATGCTCACCAGATCTTAGATAGCCGCCAAAATGCAAATTTTCCATATTGGGTACCAACAGCACAGTCCTCTTATTTAAATACCATATCATCAAAAAGGTCACAATGTATCTGAAATTTGAAACGGAGGACTGTCACCATTAAAACTAGGTAAAGGTATAAGTATATGCTAGTCGTAACAATATAGTCGTCAGTAACCAAAGTGGATAGTGCAGAATAACCTACTGAGATACTACAGTGGAAATGGCTGCACCGGTTACACCCAAGCGGAAGAAATACATAAGAATGGGGAACAAAAACACAGCTGCCAAATTGCCAATTCCTGCATATTAACTCTATATCAGCGCGCCAGCTGTTGTAATTTTGAACACATGGAAACAAAGAAGCAAGGTGCATTAACATGTCATGGATATATGAACAGGTCTTTTTGAGTCGAAAGTTTCCCTTCTCGGTGCATTCAGCAGGATGACATACCACAACTTTTTCCTTCCCCCAGTATTATATTGATAAGACAAATCTCCTTTCTTGGGACATATTACCAAATCAAGTTATCGAAACCGGCAAATATCCTGATGCCATTTTATACAACTAATGCAAATCATATGTTCTGCCACAGGCTATATTGGATGATACCACATTCTATATACATTAATCTTAAGTAGCATCTAAGCCATTTGCGGAATGACTACTGGAAGCATGTAACCTCATGGAGAAAAAATCATCACTTCTAGTCAGCTAAAACTTAACCCATTCTATAATCAGGAAGTGTAGTATTAGGTTGAAATCAAGCTATCCACTTAAGCATCAACCTTTTTCGGTGCAGCAATACTTGACGCTAATATTTACAATCTAGTCGTCTTTACTTGTGGTTTTGACACATCCAAAAGCGAAAGTAAAAGACAACCAACTGTAAGAAGAAGAGAATAAGAGTGACAACTATCCAGGAGTGTTAGGAAATTGATGAGCTGTACCGCGCCAAATTCAGGAATTTTGCAGGATGCTGGAATTCCATTCCAAAGGTTGCAAGATGATACATGGTACCACTAAAAATAAAAAAAAGAAAAAATTTCTCTACCATACACTTACCTAGACATAATACAGGTGTCTTTGTGTCCTTGAATCCACGGAAGATGCCTTGAATGGCCAGAGAAAGTACAACTGCTGGGGCTCCAATTGCTCTAAGTTGAAGAAATTTTTGTGCTGGAATGCGCATAGGTGAAGCCTGTTTAGAAATCAAGTTATACAAACAATCTTCCAGGATAAATAGCTGTTCGAAGAGAAAAGAACATATCAAATTGAGTGATGATCGACATTACATTAGCTCCAGACATTAGCACCGGTAAGTAATACTTACTGTTGATAAACCCATCATGTTGAGAAACATTCCAGATCCCAAGTATAATGCAGAAGCCTCAATTATACCAATACCAAGAGATAACACTAATGCAGTAGAGACTGAGGGCAGTTGCTTTCTTTCATCTGTTTAATTGAGGAGATTAAGTCAGTGAGTTCAGCATTTGTTTTAAGCATCAATTAATCAATTTCAAATTGGAAGTAACGCGCACACGCAATATATAGATGGTGTCCTAGTACACGAGGTTCATGCCATTACGGGGTCTGGGAAGGTTAGGTATACGGTTTCTCTTCCTAGCAAATGTAAATCATTTATCTTGTATCTTTAATTTCCTTATCATTTAAATCAGATGGCATTCTCAAAAGGTAGAAGCCTTTCAGCAGCAGCTCTAATTTTACCTGAAGTAGATTCCTCACTTGCATGCCCAGAGATGTCTTCAGCCACAAATGATGTTGCAACACTCAGGAGAGGAATGTTGAATACCTTTGATATTATGTTAAATATTGATATGGAAACACCGGCTGATGCCAACTCCAGGGAACCTTTCAGTACAAACAAAGGTTGTCAAGCAGTGGAGTTGGTAAAATATGTTTCCTAGAGAAACATGGGGGGGGGGGGGGAGGAAGACATGATATTTTGGTCTGAACCACACTTTTGACAAGTGTAGCAACGAGCAAAACCAGAAAAATTGAAGATAAATAGCTGTTTAAGTCACAAGAAACCAAGTTCAATCTCCAAAAGGGGAGCTGTCAATTGCTTCATGGAATATTACTGACATAAGTTGTGGTCCAGGTTTACATGTTATAAAATGTCTGCATAGGTAATTGCTAAAATTAGTTCTGCTTTTCTCTCATTAAGGAAACTATGTTGCACAGATCTCTACAGAGACTTAATTTTAGCAATGACATAATGGAGACCAATAACTATGTCAGATGTAATCATCTGGTTCTGCTAGAAGCCATCAGGAGTGAGCCTTCAGAAAGAAAGGAAAAAAAAAGTCTACTTATTCGTACTTCAAAAGCAAATTGATTTGTAATGAAGGTCAAGGCCGTACATCAAACCACTAGAATAATCAGAAACTCCTCAACTTTCAAGTTTTAACTAGTTCCACCTGACTTATCAGATGATGCTCAACTCTAAGCACATTCATTTCTGATAAAGGCCAGCTGTGATAGTAAGGGATCTATGTTTGCAGCAATAGGCTTAACACCGATCTACGTGCATAAGAAAAGGAGTGGCATGCTGTGCATTAGGCATTTTACAAAAAGCAAATAGCAATTCTCAAAGGGGAAAACTTTATATGAAAAATTATTAGAGAAGTCAAAGAGCTTCTCTAAGTATGTGCAGAAGATCAGAAGAGACACCAGATCATTTCATCCAACGCAACCTACAACTTCTAAGATCAGATACAGGTAAAATCAGCGGTAAAATGAAAAGTGGGATTGTAACAGTGAACAAAATGAAAACTTTATGTAACATGGCACTGAAAGGCTCTAGCAGGGGAATAAAAGACTTACCTAGTTTCCCGATATAAGCAGTCTCCATTAGTTGTGCCAAGGGTTCAATTGCTTGCCCCGCAATAGCAGGTAAAGAAAGCATTAAAAGTTCAGTCTGGACACTTTGCGGGCGTGGTTGAACAGTAGAAGTTTCTGTCAACGCACTGAGAAGTAACAGAACAGAGTTTCAAAAAAAAATGAAAAGGGCAATACGCATACAGGGTCAAATTGCAGGACAAATACCCCCTCCAAACCAAGAAACAAGATGCCCTTGACTTAACTAATAAACCGAGAATAGTTTTCTGGCAGGGTTAGTCCTTTCCTCCAACAGTGAATGTAAAGAAGAATTTTACGATAAGCTAAATATCTATAAACATAGAGTTCAATCAACACTAACTTATTTGAAATAGTTATACCGCTATCTTTCGAAGGTCTAAGGCGTCTTCTTTTCTAAGGATGGAGTAAGTATTGTTTATAAGGTATCAAATTTCATGTTAACAAAAGCCTAGTATCCGAAGAAGAGAGACAGGACCCTTTAAAACACAAGTCCCTGATAGCAAATAATTAATGTAACAAAATCGTGCATACAGAGAGTTAGTATAATAGGTATAAGCAAACTGGATGCTGGGTAAGCAATTGTCTTACATAATTCCCTCGCTAGAACCATTTATGAGTCTCTCTCTGGTCGAACCCAACCTTTCCTCCAAACTTGAAGTACCCACTTCGTAGCCCGAAGCATGCTGATCACTAACTAACCCACAATTCCTAACAGCATTGTCGGATCTCAACCCCCTTCTACGAATTTTCCCAAGAGAAATATCGCGAAAACCTCGCGTCAATGACTTGCCCAGAGCAACATTCTTAATTTCCTTGTTTTCAAGTTTTCTACCACTGATTCCACAAGTTGGAACACCACCAGCAACCTTAGAAGCCTCCATTTTCCAAACAATCATAGAATTCTGCAAACACAGACAGAATCAAGTGTCATTGACAAAAAAGTTAAAGGCATGCTACTCAAAATATTATAAAGTGCAACAATGTAGCCCTCTTCGCCATTTCTTCAGAATTTTGCAGCAACCGAACAGAATTGAAGAAAGGAAAACATACATTGAAAAAACAACTACCTACCTCGACCCAGAAAGGAAAATAAATTTAAAACTCTAGTTCCTGGAAAAGGAATACCGACAACAATGTTGCCTTTTTACCCCTTTCTTTTTTCCTCCAGTTTTCTCATCAACCAAACAGAATTGAACAACAAAATGTTGGAACTCTAAGACAGCATGAAGTAAAAGAAGACTACCTACGGCTCTCAATCGGAGAAAGACATCATATGCACCACATACTTGTGTCAATGTGTGTGGTTTGTGCAGTTATGCAAAAAGTGACAGTTGAAAGAGTGGAGTGAGAGAAAGGAGGGTAGTTGGAGAGATCGTGTGTCGGGTCGGTAGGGGGAGCAGTGCCCATCACTGATGAATTTTTGTGGGCCTGAAGTTTCCATTTTGGCTCCATCGGCGGGTAATCGGAAAAGAACCACGAAATAATTCATCAAACGTAGGATTCAGCCTATAAAGATCCTTTAAATCATTGAAAACTGAAAAAAAAAATATATCCATGTTTGGTTCACAATTTTCATTTTGTTTTCCCTTTCAGTTTTATAAACCAATTTTCTATTTTGGGCTATTTTTGAAACTTCAATTTAAGTTTTCGGGTTTTAGTTTTGATTTTTTTATTTCAGACCTCATTCAAGCTTTACTAGAAGCAATTTGAAACCCACTTTTGTTTTTTTCCATTTCATCACTCCCACTAGCTACCCCCCATCCCCGACCACCACCCGTCGCCACCGCATCGCTGTCACCAACCGTCATTGACAACCCTGAGATCGAAATCAGCACTGTCACCCCAACATCGTCGCTACTCAATGTAGATATGCTCCACCATTGTACTGTCGCAGATCTACTCCACCCTACGCAAATCTACTGCACTGAACTACACCATGCGTTGCGACTCACCTGCTCAACCATTGCCACCGCACCAGACATCAAGACCAATGCCACCGACTCCAAGGCAGTGACGAATGACCATACCGGCTCCGTCCACAATCGAAAAGCCCGGCTCCGTCCACAATCGCAATTTTAACTATGGTGTTGACTAGCAGCGGTGTGATTTTGGTGGTGGTGCTAGCTGGCGGTAATACGATTTTTGTGATGGTCTTGGCTGGCGGTGGTGCGATTGTGGCAGTGATGCTTGGCTGGAGGTTCTGTTGGAGAAGAAGAGAATTTAAGGAGAAATAGAAAAAAAAGAAAGTAGAAAGAAAACTCAAAAACAAAAACTGCTTTTACCAAATATCTATCTGTATTTTCTCCTGGAAAAAAAAATCACAATCAATTTTTATTTTTATTTTAAAAAAAATCAAAGGTAAAAACTACAACTTTGTCAAAGAGACCCATAGTCCAGAAGACTATTGGATTAAAGGTGAAGGCTTTTTTAACTTTCAACTATATCTTTTTGTATTTTATTTTTTCAACGACTCTTCTATATACTTAACCGTTAATATTTTTAACTCTCTCAGTATCCATTTTCTTGAGAAACTCATTGTTTTTTTAACATATCATTTATTATTTGTATCGACTAAAGTTACACATGTTTTGTTTAATCATACACGCAACGCTATTGCTAGTTATTTTTATAAGTCTTTGCACTTATGAAATATAGAAAAGTTGTTGTATAACAAACTATCCTAAGTTTTAAATCATTCATCATTTTCTCTCTCTTGCACCCTTTTTTTGTCATTAAAAGTTTGTGGTGACATTTTCTCGATGACACTTGGCTTATCTTGTGGGGGTGTCAGTGAAATTGAAGTGCAAATATCAACTCCCTAAACATTATTGGGAGCAATCTTGGTAGAGATGGTGGGCACGGGCAATTATATTTCTTTCCAAATCATAAAGTTGACCTGCATGTCATTATCTTTTCATTTATTAATTTTCCTTTTCATTCTAATCATCTAATGTGTCGCTTGTTTCGCAATGAAGTGTATTGGCATTATAAGTAGTACTCATATTTTTGTGACACGAGTAATGTAAGTGCAAGTGAGAATACAACTTTTTTGTCAAAATTAGAAGCCCCTCTTTTCTTGGCAATGTGACGTGTCACTTGATTAGTACGTTGCAGCAAAACAACGTTCATCCTAGATAATTATCATAGCATAGTTAAATAGATAAATCATATAACAATATTGACATGCAATGAATTTTACTCTTTTTAGTTAGTTGGGTGTACATCTTTCTCCACTCTTTTTCCCATGCCTCTCGGGTCTCTTTAAAGCATGCTCATTGCTACTTGCCAGATTTTGAAATAATTTAATTGCAACACCAAAACCAAATGACATCAATTGCAATTGGACAATTTTATGCATAAGTATTATAGATGAACAAAGATAAAGTTTAGCTGCAATCCAGAGTGAGAGTCAGAGGCTACAACCATCATATATATCAATATTTAATGGTTCTTAATATGGTTCGTGGCATAATTAGTGGTGATGTAGCTAGAAATAGATCTCCATTCAGCAAGTGATACTTGTCATTCCCGATTAAACTTGGTCAACTCAGTAATTACCTCATTTACGAATCAGAGAATATTTGGTATTGATTCTAAAATGGTCAAACTTGATTAAGTCCAGATTAAATCATGTTCTCAGAGAATGTTTGGTATTAATTTTAGAATGGTCAAATCTGATTAAGTCTGATTGAATCATGTTTGAAGTGTTTGGCAAACAAATCTGTTGCAATATTTCAAAACTGATTAAATCCATAATTTCTATTTTTTTGGATTTAATCAGTTTTGGAGAATCAGATGTGACAAAGAGAATTACTAAAATCTCTTCACATATAAACAAACATTAATGCTCCCTTTCAATTTGACTACAACATAGGGTAATTTTGCCAAACTAAATATACTTTAATGTCTTTTGATCTAAACACCTTTAATAACTTTTAATGTACCATATTTAAAATAGATTAAAATTGATTGTAGAAACTGATTCTGATTTAATCAAAATTTACTTTTGTGAATCAGTTTCAAATGTTTTAGAGGGTGCTTAGGATTGATTATAGATTGTTCAAACATGATTAAATCTAGATTAAATCAATTTTGAAGTGTTTGGGAAAAAAACTGATTAAATCTGCTCCAATGTTCAAAACTGATTAAATCTATAATCCTCATTTTCTTGGATTAAGATTTAATCAGTTTTGGAGAATCAGGTTTGACCAAGAGATTTAACCAAAATATCCTTACACATAAACAACATTAAATGCTCAAATTCAGCTTGAATACACTATGTGGTAATTTTGCTACACTAAACCTACTTTAATTCTTTTTTATCCAAACACCTTAAACAACTTTTAATCTATTGTGCTTAAAATGGATTAAAGCTGATTTTAGAAGCTGATTCTGATTTAATCAAAATCTACTTTAAAGAATCAATTCCAAAAGGCCTCTTAGAATTTCAAAAGAACTCTAACTTGATCCTCAAGGATAATGCCCAAGCCCAGCAGTTGCTTTTAATTCTATTAGAGTTCTAACACCCATCCTTGGGGGCCCTTCTAAGTATGTAAAGAACGATTCACATATAAACACCATCGTGTTTTAGCTTTTTCAAAGTTCTATCTTGTAACTGCTCTCTCTCACTTAAGTATTAGACTGTTGTCCTGCTGAAACCCCACACCTGTTGTCACTCTTATCTTGGAGGTCATCATTGCAGGGCTGTGATTCCCAATCAACTTTTTACCAGTAAGAAGTGACATTTTCAGAGATATCTTAAACGACAAATCTTAGGATAATTTTTTTAGTCTTACTAGTAAAATTTAAATAACTATAAAATGATCTTTAACTATTAATCCAATATACAATGCATCCAAATCTTTTATACTTAACAAATATACATGGCTACTGACATGTTATATATCATTTGGTTCCGAAGAAACTAAAATCTACTCACTTTTAATTGATTGGAGTTTCTCTCTCTTTGTTGGTTATTGCTTTTTCCTCCGTGTCCCCCCTTCTTTATCATTTTCTTCCTGTTGCTGCTAGAATATTGATTGGGAGCCACGGTAGGGAAATGGACCTACAAAATAGAACACGAAGTGACCACCGGGGGTGTTCCGGTGGAGGATGCTCCGATGCTAAAGTCAAAACGTTACTATAGGGGTATAACTCTGAATATGTAAAGAACGATTCACAAATAAACACCATCGTGTTTTAGCTTTTTCAAAGTTCTATCTTGTAACTGCTCTCTCTCACTTAAGTATTAGACTGTTGTCCTGCTGAAACCCCACACCTGTTGTCACTTTTATCTTGGAGGTCATCATTGCAGGGCTGTGATTCCCAATCAACTTTTTACCAGTAAAAAGTGACATTTTCAGAGATATCTTAAACGACAAATCTTAGGATTGTTTTTTTAGTCTTACTAGTAAAATTTAAATAATTATAAAATGATCTTTAACTATTAATCCAATATACAATGCATCCAAATCTTTTACACTTAACAAAGATACATGGCTACTGACATGTTATATATCATTTGGTTCCGAAGAAACTAAAATCTACCCACTTTTAATCGGTTGGAGTTTCTCTCTCTTTGTTGGTTATTGCTTTTTCCTTCGCGTCCCCCCTTCTTTATCATTTTCTTCCTGTTGCTGCTAGAATATTGATCGGGAGCCACGACAGGGAAATGAACCTACAAAATAGAACACGAAGTGACCACCGGGGGTGTTCCGGTGGAGGATGCTCTGATGCTAAAGTCAGAACGTTACTATAGGGGTATAGCTTTGAATAGCAGAAAAATGCACTGGGTGCTTATGTGTGTGTGTGTGTGTGTGTGTGTGTGTGAACCTGTCCGCGTACCTGAGGTCCTCTACTTGATATAGATTCGGCTTCTAAAATCCTGATTACCTTACAACTCTGCTCTAATAGGTTTGGAGATCAACTAGGATCCTTTTAGGACTCTCAGGGATCACATCACTATCCCCTGTTGACAGTATCCGTGTCCTATCAAAACTTTGATTTCTGTGGTAGAGTTCCTTTCAGATACGGGACCCTTTGCTGACCCCAAGTCAACCTTGCCACGTGTCACCACTTAGAAGGCCGATTACATATAGTTGTATCCCTTCATATAGATAAAATGTGTTGTTAATGATTGACTTAGCAATTTTTCATACTGCTTATGTCCCTTCGGTAGTTAGTGGTCCAAAAACTTGTATATACTTGTGCAGAATTTTAATTTCAAAAAATACTAAACATGTGCTCATACCCTATTCTGGTCGCACCCCAGGACCCGCTAAGGACCCATTTTGCACGACACATCACCCAGTCAGCGGTCAACTTTTCAACGCTCGAGAGCCGGTCAAAGCAACGCATGCTCAAGTCACGTGAACTGCTCGTGAAGCGACCTCGGCGTGCCTTCCACCTTGGGGGTCGGCCACCCTTGGGGGTCGGCCACCTCAAGGGGTCAGCCACCCTTGGGGGTCGGCCAACCCAAGGGCTCGGCCACCTTGAGGGGCTCGCCACCCTTGGGGGTCGGCCACCCCAAGGGGTCGGCCACCTTTGGGGGTCGGCCACCCTTAGGGTTCGGCCACCTGCCTTGACGACCAACGCCCCGTCACCTTTGACCGTGCCCCGTTGTCACGACGACCGTCGCTCGCGGTCGCGCTCCGCCGTAGTCGCGACGACCGTCTCTCTCAGCCGTGCTCCTTCGTCGCGATGACCGTCGCTCGTAGTCTTGACGACCGTCACTTGTGGCCGCTCTGTCGCCATGACAACCGTCGCTCACGGTCGCGCGCCATCCACGCAACGACCCTTGTTGCTCGGACGTCACTCTGCGACCCTCGTCACCCGCACTCCACCGCACCCATGCGCCACAATCATGTTATATGCTTACGGGATGGGCTCACAACCTCAAAGCCATCGCCGTCTTCATTCCAGGGGGACTTCGCTCCGTGCTCAGGCACGAGGACCCTTCGCAGCAGGATAAGCGACTCCTCCGGGACACTATCTCCGCCAGGGTGCCTGCGTGACTGGCCTACGTGCTCTGGCACTGGGGGCTCGCGTCGGCACCCCTAAGGACTATGACCCCCGGGTCACTCCGAGATGGGAGCAGGTCTTCGGAAGGGCATCTTGCCTAGTCCACCTGGCAGCTGGGCGTCGGGTCTTCCCCACCGCTGCCAGGCCTGTGGGATTCAGTAAGGGCTTGGACTGGAGGCTGGGGCAACGGGCTACTCTGACCATGCTACCGCGGCATGATCAGTCTCCTCAGACAGGCAGAGAGATGTCGCAAGGGCAGGGCAGCAAGAACTTAGGGACCGGCAGTCCCAACGGAGGATCAGTGCTTTGGCCCCCCCGGCGACGTGTCGTTCCCAGGGGGTGACACATGTCAACTTATGACACATGCACATTTTTGCCTATAAATAGTGGACTTTGGAGCTTTTTCAAGGATCTTTCTCTCATTTGGACTCTTCACTTTCTCTCTCTAAAACGACATTCTCTCTGGAATTCTAATGAGAGAAACACACTTGGACTCCCGTCTCCGGACCCTTGACGCTGCACCCTTATCACAGACTGTAGACTGTCGGTCCTGTTCATCGTCGCCCTGCTTGCGCAGCACTGCCAGCCCTCACGACCTGTCTGGGGAGCCTTGCCCTCGGCCCTTACGCCGTCCTTGCTGTCTCCCGCGTTGCCTACCTGGAAGCTGACTCAGACCGCATCCTTTGTGGCACCTCCACGTAGCATCGAACCATTTTCGGTACCATCAACATGTAGAATATATAAACTTTCTGAAACCAATGACTAAACAGAATCAGGACGCAAAACTATATTAAATTTACTTACTGTAGAATTACAAAACTACAAAAGAACATGAATTTAATTAAGTGTCCTTAAGACTTTATTTGTCCCGCAACGGTACCAAATGTCTGAAACTAAGGGCATTCTAAATTTACAGATTCGACAAACCAAAATAATGTAGGATTCTATCAGAAATAGGAAGAACAAAAGAATGAAGAGAAATTTTTTTTTAGTCGTTATTAGACCTGGCAAACGGGTATACCCGTAGGGTACGGGTAAAACCCAGTCGAGTCGGGTACGGATAAAAACGGATTGGGTAAAATTTACTCGATTTTTTTTCGGATAACCTTTTTGGAAACCCGTACCCTACCCCTGCGGGTAGGGTATTACCCGCGGGTAAATCACCAATTTCTGATTGATTATTTTTTAAAATGAATAAACTTCAATTACCTACTAATTACACACATTTTAACCTCCAACAATCATATTATTCATTGTTTCTCCATCAAATTTCATTACTCACAAATCTGAACATCTTTCCCTAAAAAAAAATTCAATCTAAACATTTTTGAATAATAATAAGAATAAAAAAAACAACCTGCACATCCACGACAACACACAACTGTCAATATCCACTAACTGAAAGTCTACCCAACCACCACAAAGCGATGAAGTGACGGTCGATGATAGTGGAGATAGATCGGTGGTGATGGGGCCACGACGATGACCGATAGGTGGTGATGGGGCCATGGTGGCAACGGATCGGTGGCGACAGGGCCATGGTAAGACCGATCGGTGGCAACGTGGCCACAGTGAGAACGATCTGTGGCGACGTGGCCACGGTGTGAAAGATTGATGGTGACGGGGCCACGGTGTGAACGATCGGCGACGGAGATTCGGTAGATCGAGAGTGACCGATGAAGCGCCGTGAGTGGAGTAGGGTGGTCGCGACTTTGGTAGATCTGGGAGAAAGAGAGACTTGAGTGAGGGAACCTGTGAGAATTGAGAAGGGATCTGTGAGGGAGAGTTGAAAGCTAGAGGGAGGCAGATGCAAGTGGTGAGGAGAGAATGAGATGTTTTAACCTACAAAACATATATATAGGCATATAACCGGGTAAACCCGGATACTCGGTAACCGACCAGAACTTACCCTGATTTTACGGGTCGGTTCGGGTACGGGTCTGATTTCAGCGGGTCTTTAATATATGTACCCGTACCTGGGATTTTTGCACGGGTACGGGTAGACCCGTGTGTCCGGATCAATTTTTGCCAGGTCTAGTCGTTATTATGAAGCGTAGACACTATATTTATGCAGCGAAAGAATTCTATTTACTAGACGCATCTCTTGGCGTGAAAGGTTGTAACTTTCCAAAAAAAATTTACTTAATATAAAATGTTTTAGTCCCATAAAAAATTAGCCTATTGGCCCCAGCACCAAACACAGACTAGACCGGCGGCGTGCATGTGGGCTTTGGGTCAATTCAAATCCTCCCTCCTTACAACACATGGGTAAACCAAGGAAAAAAATATATTCCTAAATCGTTATTATGAAGACTGGACACTATATTTATATAGCGAAAGAATTCTCTTCACTAAAGGAGGCATCTGTTGGTGTGAAAGGTGATAACTTTTCGGAAAAGAATTACTTAAATAAATTAATCTTATTTATGTACAATGTTTTAGTCCTATAAAATAAAGCCTGTGGGCCCAACCTCAGGCAGGACCGAATCAATGGTTCGCACTTGTGAGTTGTGGGTCAATCCAGGTCCTTTTTCCGTACTTCCAAGGGACTCAACCCTTGGTCCAAAGTGACGTCATATAAGGAGACAACCTTTGCTTTATTTTTTTATTGTGAGATTCTCCTTTTCCTTTTAAGTTGATTTTTTAACTTCAACTTTTCATTCACTTATCATTTGATTTAAATTAGTGAATATGTTATGCTCATCTATTCCCATAGACGAACACGTATTAACTTATTTCCTATTAGATTATGGTATAAAAATCTATTTAAAAATCAAGTTAAAGATCATTCTAAATTGAGTTTAAAATCCAAATGCCAATAGTTACGAGAATCGGTTTGTTGATGGTAAATGTGCCGTCCTAGTCTTTGCCTGCTCCCTTTATAGATAAGGAGACAGTACTTGATTCCGCATATTGCTTTCGATTTTAAGCAAGATTCGTAATTCACTTTCTTTAAGTTTGTGCCAACATCTCTTGATGAGTAATTATTTGTCTCTTTTTAGGCTTTGTTGATTCCTTGGTTGTTTATAGGGTTTTTGTTAAATGAACAAATTACACAAAACTCCCCTGAGGTTTGCCAGAACTACATTCAGCCCCCAAACTATGATAATTACACTCCGCTCCCCTGAGATTTGTACCCACATTACATATTACTACACACTTTTAAGGCAAGCCCAACTCCGTTTCAAAATTCTCTGACACACTACTATATGTAATTTTTATACCCAAAATACCCCCTTGTAACATTTTATAACAGAAAATACATATACTATTCTCCAAAAAAAAAAAATTACAAGCAGGGGTGACAGTGAAGGCGAGATTCTCGGAGGCGGTGACGCCTATGGCTTTCCCAGTGACGGCGACTGCATTTTCGCAGAGGAAGAATGTGGAAGAGAAGCAGGGGAGTCGTGTGGCCGTGTTCTGGGAAGTGTGTAGGCAGCTGGGGAAGAGCCAGTCTGCTTCGTCCGCCGGGAGGGTCGTGCCGACGCTATCTACGGTGAGGAGAAAAGATGATAGCATACTGGAGCAACATAATGGGATTCAAAGTGCTATTCTTCATTGCAAAAGGTCTTACAGTTCATCTTCATCATCACAAGGTAGATTTAATTGAGGAGTAATTCCGACACATGTTTCTAGCATCGATTGTACATTCATTTATCCTCATTAGTTTCTTAGTCAATTTCTTAAATGGGTTACAGATTGTTCTCTACTGTCAAGATCTGCACCTGTTGCATTCTTCATCGGTGACTAACAGGAATGAGAGGAACCCATTTGGTCAAAGACCCAGATCGAGATTGGCAAGATTTGTGTTGTTCAAGAAGATTGACTACCTGTAATGGATTTGCACAGTGGCTTTGTTCTTGTTCTTTGTGGTTCTCTTCCAAATGTTCTTGCCTAGTTCAGTGATAGAAAAGAATCGGGGAATACGAGAGAGAGAGAGAGAGAGAGAGAGAGAGAGAGAGAGGATTTTCTGGGGATTTGACATTTGTGAGGGGCATTCATGTCTTTTTGCATTGCACCGTTAACATCGTAAGAGAAAAAAATTATTTTTTGAGCGGAATATAATTATCATAATTAGGAGGGGCAGAGTGTAGTAATGACAAACCTCAGGGAAGTTTTGTACAATTTGCCCTTGTTAAATTTATCTTTCGACAGTCATTTGGTAACAAAAAGTCATTAATGAACGTCACGCGGGATATAATAATGTTTATCATCTTGTACGTTGTTTGTAGATATTAATCTAAGTACGGAGAATACTGTCCAAAAGAACATTTCAAATCACCGCCTAAATCAAACTTAACAATGCACACCAAGACAAAACCAGCAACCTGTTTTACTAAAAGCAAACATTTAAAGTAATTCTGAATCGAAGGGCGTTTTTTAGGCCCCCAACCGACAATTCAAGGGCGGCATTCCTGAGTGTGATGTTTTGAATCTTTGCAAGCGGTCCCCAAGAGAATCTGGTTGCTGATTTGGTAGGTGGTTATGCTAATTACTTTTTTTAGCTGATTACCATCAATCTAATGCGCTGGCCGGTACATGGCCAACCACACGCACTTCTAGAATCAATCAATTATTGTAGCTTTAACTGTGGCTTGAATCATGAAAAAAGCCTTTGATCTAACGATACGGTTTGTTATGCAAATAAGTTTAGATTAAAATTTAGATTTCTTTTGTTTAAAAACCCTTCATCACGCTATATTCAACATATTTGTTACATCACGTCACAGTTTTTCATAAAATCCGCTTTAAATTTTCTCTTAAACATAAATACCAACAGCAAAGAAAATTTTCCTTCGTAGTATACAAAGCAAATAGGTTTCACTTTTGGTACATATATTCTATAAGCCGCCCCAACTTTTTTTATTTTATTTTTTGATAGGAACCAAAAGCTAAGGTCTAGTAATCCGAGAAAAGAAACTACAATCTAAACTATTGATTATTCATTCTTACATCACGTCTGAAAGATTAACATACTTGCAACTTAAACTTTGAAGAAGAAAAGAAAAGAAACGGAGGGAGTCTAGATATAGCAATGCGTGCACGTAGTCTAGTTAGCAAGGTTGCCTATGGCCTTGGCCCTCTCCCTGAGAACAAATTTTTGTACCTTTCCCGTCGAATTGACTGGCAAATTACCAAAGATTACTGTTTGGGGGGCCACATGATGAGGCAATCTATTCATGCAGAACTTGATAATCTCTTCACTGCTCACATTACACCCCTCTTTCAACTTCACAAAAGCACAAGGCGTCTCCCCTAGAAGATCATCAGGTTTTCCAACAACAACAGCCTCCATGACCATAGGATGACCAACTACCACTGCTTCAACCTCGAGAGTACTGATTCTTTCTCCCCCGGAGACGATTGCGTCGCAAGCGCGGTCTTTTAGTTGGACATAACCACCATCAGGGTGTCTGATTCCAAGGTCCCCAGTCCTAAACCACCCTCCCTTAAATGCCTTTTGAGTTGCTTTCAAGTTGTTAAAGTAACCCGACATCATGGCATTGCCTCTAAGCATCACTTCACCAATGGTTTTCCCATCAGGCGGCACGCTTGCCATAGTTACTGGATCTTTGACATCTATTTCTTCCATGACAAGGTTGTGATTCCCTTCAAGCAATTCTACCTTTGCAGCGGCGTCGTGTTTCCATGGTTTAACTGTAACCGGACCAAGAGCTTCGGACATTCCATATCCATGACTAATATTGAAACCCAGATTGTTAATTTTAGTTAGCACTTGAGTTGGTGGCAAGGCACCTGCAACTATTATCTCTACCTTGTGATCAAGTTGCAGCTGATCCTCAAATGGTGCCTCTGAAATGAGATTTAACAGTGCAGGGGCACCACAAAAAAGTGTTACCTTGTGAAGTGAAATGGCTTTGAAAATGGCTTTTGCTGTTACATGTCTAGTGCAAATATTGGTGCCTCCAAGAGCAGCCACTGCCCAAGTGAGGCACCAACCGTTGCAACGAAACATATCAACAGTCCACAAAAACACGGTCTTTTTACTCATGTCATAGCGAAAAATCCCAGCAATTGAGTTCAGATAGGCCGCTCTGTGGCTATATACTATTCCTTTAGGCTTTCCAGTTGAGCCAGAAGTGTAATTTACTGAGATTGGATTGCATTCATCCTCTGGACGTACAATTTGGAAATCAGCGCGTCCTAAATCAAGAAGCCTATTGTAATTCAGACTACCAGGTGGGAGTCGTTCTGCAGTAGATGATGTTTCATGATCACTTTTTGGGATCAATACTAGGGTTAGTGGCTTGGTCTTGGCACCCGACACAATTTCCAATGCTTGGAGGACAACTTCAAGAAATTGATAATCTACAAAAATTGTTCTGGCTTGCAGTTGTTCAAGTAATGTTGCTAAGATGGCTGCATCTAGCCTTGTGTTGAGCGCACAAAGGACTGCCCCGGCCATTGGAACACCAAAATGCAGCTCATAGAGTGCCGGAACATTTGGTGCTACAGCTACAACCTGCCCATTGTCACATAATTTTTTCGATTGGTTGGCACTATATTGACGAACAAAAGTGCAAAGGTACATCGCCTAAGGCCACAATTAGTGCCACAGTTAATGACATTGGCGACAGAGTAATCCTGGTGTTCTAATACACCAAACGAAGTATCTAATGAAAAGCCTGGATGCAGTAATTGCACTATAACCTAAGTAATCAATTAGATAGTGCCTAGATGAACTATTCTTACCAAAGTTCCGTGACATCAACAAAGTCAATAACCTGTTCTCATAGATTAATTTTCCAGCTAAATTTTTTATTACAGTTTGCGACATAATTACATAGCCCTTTGAGCTATAGTTAATGGGAACTTTAAAAGTGCAAAACGGTCGCCGTAATTGCGACGATTTTACGAGAAGCAAAAAGAGGAAAAGGCTGCTAAAATAGTCTATATTGTACTACACAGAATATGTCCAATACCATAACTTTTTCTGTTAAGAGTTGATAACTTTATTACCCAAAATCGGTAACTTCACAAGTAAGACATAAGAAGTTGTTGAAAGAATATGCCCTTTATACAGTATAATGCAAGGTCAACCTTCTAGGTGTTGACATAGTCATGTGGTAGGATTCTGATATGTATTATGTAATCATCAGCTGTTTGCCGGAAAAAATTAAAGCTAATTATGAATGAAACCCCGTTTGTCAGACCTTGATGGCTATGGACATTAGCACCAAAATTTACTCATTGTAGTAGTTGCGCTATGTACAAAGAGGAGATCAAGCCATGGAATATCAAGTAAGACTCAGATTGTGTGTTTTCCTGATTTCTGGTGATTGTGGAGAGTCATTTTGGAGGCAAAGCTCCCTTGATCATCAGGGAAGCAATCGTTACTCTTGATGTTTGAAGAATTACTAAGAAGAATTATGTGTTGCAACTTATGATCTATAGTCACTCATTTTCACTCAAGTTTTAATTCTCACCTCAAATCTTCAAATGTTACGTAAAACACGCACAAATATAATTTGTGTAGAGATTGGCTAAGAACATTCATAGAATTACTTACAACGTCGTTAGAGCCGACCTTCAACTGTGACAGCGCAGAGGCGAGCTTAAGGCATCTATCGTGTGTCTGTTTCCAGGAATATCTTGTACCGCCGTAAACTATAGACACTCTGTCACTATAAACAGATGCTGCTCTCTCTAAGAAGCTAAGAGGAGACAGAGGCACATAGTTTGCCGAGCATGGCTTCGGACAATCCATTACTCTATTCTAGCTAGTTCTCATGCATCTTCTCCAAAATGGTAACGTATATATATACAAATACATATAGCTAAAGTTTGAAACTTCAAGTAAAGTATTACATAGTAATAGTTCTATACTACTACTATTAATGAAATTACTTCAGCTCATACAAAAGTCTAGATGAGTACTGACTTGGCCATGAACGGAGTACAAATATAAAATGAATTTAACAGATACAATAAGAATTTATAGAAGAGCTAGCATTGGAGTAGATCTTCCATTACAGGCAACTAGTCTAGGTCTTCTTTAATTAGAATCTTCATGATCATGCAAGGTATGCACTTATGGGTATCGAGTAAATATAAGATCATGACGTGACAATAATTTAATTAATTTGTACGAGTAATAAAAGAAAATTTATCATATCCTCCACAAATCTCACTATAACACTAATTAAGGATCGACCAATATATAGAATGTGACAATAACAACAAATAAACGTAAATTGTGATTTGATACTATTAATATTTTTTTTTCTTTGATAGGAATACCACGTCATGGTCCAATAAACTAGTATTCAAATGAAAAGAAATAGTAAAGATGGTATGACAGGGAGATGAGAAAAGTGCGTCGGTGTGGTGATGAAAGGGTCGTGCCATCAGCACTTGCTCTTGATATATTCAAGCCTCCCTTTTGTTTTGTTTTGTACGGCTCCTTTCGTGCCATGCCATTGTAAAGCGCGTACTATCCTGACTAACAGGAAGAAATAAGCTGTACTGCGTCGACTCTTCTTTTTCTAGTGGAGCATTGGTCGTACTCCTAATATGAAGGAAACTCAGAATTAAACAACGACACCAACCGCAATAGAATTGGGATGGCGATTTGACGCGTGTCTTAAGACAATTTGATTCTAAATAGAGCAGGTTATATTGACGTTGAATAATTTTGGAGAGATAAGGTACATTACGTATTTTGGCCCCTTATACAACTCGTTTGAATAAAGAATATTTAGGTTATTTAGCCTTGGGACCTTAAGAATATATGAACCATTTATCAATTGTAATGTCTTCTATCGATTAGCACTGTGTGGTGGCGCAGGTTGCTACAAATCTGTGTGGCATGGATTGAACCCAAATGCGGGTTCAGGGCGAATTGAGAGTATTGCGAAGCGGGTTCTATTTACCTAGAACCAGGGCCGATTCAGCCCATTGCCATCCATAGAATATTGAAGCTCATAGTTGACATCTTATGGCAAAACCTATGGCTTTGTGTGGAGGACACCTACTGCATTTTTCATCCCTGATGTTTAAGCACACCGGCAGCATGCCTAGAAACGAAGACTTTGAACGCCTTCTTGGCAAGTGTTTTGACCGTTGAGCTTGTCCACATCAGAATGTTTGATTTATGTAGTACCCCCCTTTTTTTTTCAAAATAATTTGTTAGTTAGCTGTAATTTTGTCACTCTAGGCGGTGTAGCGACATATATTTAAAAGACTGCCCACCTAAAGAATAGGGCTAAGCCACTAAAAAAGGTATACGGCAAGGATTCTAGTGCAAACTTATAGCAAAGGTGTTGTTTGTTACTAAACAATCTTCAGACACCGAAGAAGCTTGATATCGTCCTCATAAAAGTCATCGACTCGCTCTTTCCCCTAGAACGGATGCCTCTCTAAACTCTGCAGCCACACTTTTACGCAGGACCCCTCGGTAGCAATACAGGTTCGGATTTAACCGTATGATTGATGGCCGGGATTGGCGGAGAAGCTGGCGTCAATTCCTTCAAAAGAAGGAAACAAAGGCAGCGCAACTGCGTTGGCAACTCCAGCACGATAAGGGGAAAGTCTAAAGATCACATTAACTCAACGGAAGCAGGGCACCGGGACCCTTCAAGTCAACTCGCAAGCTGGATGTCCTAATGCACTTGCGCTTTCCATTGATTCACTCGAGCTGTTCTCTGCAATTTATTGAGCAAAACAATTTGCCAACAAGTTGTTGGAAAACAGGCTCGCAGTCCTTTAAAAAGAGTCGCTAAGCTTGTTATTTTATGAAAAGCTTGTTCAATTTTAGAGTGAGAATAACATTTTTCTTTATGTGTAATCCTTCCGTAAATATGGTAAATTTTGTTGATTAAGTTGGCTCATAAGACAATAGTTCAAGAAACTTTGAGGAGTTCTGTCTGAGCATTTAAATGCAATGCTAAGGTACATACGCATTTCATTTCTGCTCGCGATGAGTTTGGAGTCGCTTATTCGAGGTCGCATTCATTAGGATTAATAAAAACTTCATAAAGAAAGATAGAAATGAGAGCTTTACTGGTATTGCTTGATTACATACAAGAGACCCTCTATATATAGAATCGTAATAAAGCTACAAAGGAAGTGACGTGTTTGATTGGGAATTCAAAAGGAAGTCATAATGTACTTGATTTTCTTTCTTTATTTTATATAATGTTGGAATCATAAAGATGCACCATCAGTGACATGCTATATCTAATCTAGTAATATAGCTAATATGACAAACACTATACATTTATTAGTTGGTTCCATCAATCGAGGACTCAATTCTGCTATTTTGAACTTGAAACATGCCACAAACTCCTTAACCTGTTAGCAGGTAGTTCCTTTAAAATAGGGACTTGAATCTTTAGTTGTTGTATCAATAGTCTCCCTTAGCAGGGTGTTTATGATTAATTTTGAAATAGGCAAATCTGATGAATTTATGTTGAATAAATCAGATATGTGGGTGTTTGGCAAAAAAGATTATGAGATTTAATCTGCCTCAAAAAGCTAAAAATTAATCTATATATATATATATATATATATATATATATATATGGGAAAGCGAATATAAGGCTAGCCTCACGCAAGTAGCGACCACAACTACGTAGTGTTGGATAAAAAAACCTAATATTTCTTTTCTTTTTCTCTTTTTCTCTCTCTCCCTTCTCCCTGTTTTCCTCTATCTCCCTCCTCTCCGTGGCCACCATTTAGAACCCACCACTCTCACCCCTCCGCCATTGAACACAGAACCACCACTTCAGAAAACCAACCACCATCACCATGCTCGATCCCCAGCCTCCGTCACCGGCCAGCCTCCATTGCCGGCGATGCTCACAAATCCATATGGCAGACCACCCACCACTCCCACCATCAAAAACCATCGCCACCATACAGGAACCCAGCCACCACCACCTCTCTCGATCCCATCGCTAGCCACCCTTTCTCTCTCTTACATTCCAGATTGTGCCTACCTTCACGACCGGACTTCGTAGCCAGTAAGCCCTGCCCACTGCAATCTGTTTCCACTGCCCACATCATACACAACCGCCACAGGTTCCACCGTCCATGAGCATTGGGGTTTCATCAGCTTGCAAGCCCTAATAAAAAGAGTTAGCCTCCATCATCAGCGGCAATGGAGCTGGTAATTGAGGCCGACAATGGGGCAGCATGTGTTTGTATAAATGCCCGACAAATATCAATGCAAAATCCATTTCGTTATTTGTTACACTGAAGTGAAGATAATCAGAGTGCACAAGTTCGAGCTTTCGAATCAATCCAACACAAAACCCATCAATTCATTCAATTTTGAATCTTTATACAATAGAGTTTAATCAAATCGAAGTGTATGATTTTAGCAACTTAATTGCACTGATTTGGATTATTGTGAGATGTGGCGGTGGGAGAGAGCAAGGGCAGTGATCAATTTCAAATGGTGGCGGTGGCTTGAGAGTATAGGCATGGTGGGTGGCCTGCAACACTTGTTTAAAAGGGTTACATATGGTGTTGGGTTTGAAGGTGGTTGATGAGGATATGAGTGGTTTTGTGGTGGTTGATGGTTTAGCTTTGGGGTGCTAGTGGTTCGTCCTACGAAGTGAAAGGGGGCTGAAAGGGGGATGAGGGTGCTGGTTTCTGTATGTTGGCGACTGAGAAAAAGGGAGAAATGAGACACAGAGAGACGAAAAAAGAGAAAAGGAAAAGAAAGAAAGTTTTCAAAACTACGTCATTTTAGTCGCTAGCCTCAGGCAACTTGCATGAGGCTAGCCTTATATTCACTTTCTCCATATATATATATATATATATGAAAGCCGAGGCTGAGAGAATGTTGTCCAGTCATCGTTTATTTGGACACTCTCTTAATTCGCCATATGGACTTTCCTATTTTGAAATTTTAAAATATTTTAAATTTACTTACCTTTGTAATAATGATTTGGACTCTCTCTCTCTCTCTCTCTCTCTCTCACACACACACACACACACAAAATTTGATTTGAATTCCTTCTTTCTATTTGAAATTCAATCAATTATAAAGATTTTACATTTCTCTCTTCTATGTCAACATGTCCTACTCAAAAATTTTATTTATATCTTTAAAATTCCACTAATTGCTAGATTTTGACAAAAGTAATTTTCTATATATTTCTTTTTAATCTTAATCATTTTTATCGTTTAGGAAAACACAATATTCTCCATCTGTTTGAACTACCATAATTTTCTTCCTTTTATTTCATTTCAAGTTTTATAAATATTTTATGCTCCCATTTTTTTCAATCATTATTATACGCACTGTTACTCTTTTTTTGGTGATCTTGAGTAATACAAACTCAACACACGGGTTATTTTTGTAATATACGCACTAATTTGAGATTGCGGGTGTTTTAATTTAAAATGAGAAGTAGCAACTTTCGTAGCTAGGTGAAAAATAATTTTTTTTTCTTCATAATTGATATAGCTAAAAATACGCTTCCAATCTTTAAATGACACGTGGTAATAATGACACGTAACCTTCCATCGAGATATTACCAATTTGGCACTTGCCATAGAGGTATGTAAGTAGAATCCTAAAAGGATTCTAACTCTTTCACCAGAGATAAGCATAGGATCCTTTAGGATCCTAATTAGGTCTGTTGACATATCAGTCCTACTAGGAGTCTTCCTCCTACCACTATATAAAGGGGACAAGCCTCTCAGGTATGGACAAGCTCACACACATATACACTGTGTATTATTGCTCTTTCAGAGTTCTACTTTGTTAGCCATCTCTGACTTAAGCGCTGGAACTCCACCCGACGGTCACTTTGTGTTCTCTTTTGCAGGCCTATTTTCTGATGTGATTCCTGATCCAGTTTTTAGCTGCAACAGATTGGCGCCATCCGTGGGACCCCAACAGGGAACATGGCCAATCATTCTTCTTCTAGCGACTCTTCACGTAGTTGTTCTTAAAACCGTCACGCACGAACCAGTAGTTCTCATCAACTCGGTCGTTTTAATGACCGATGTTCAACACCTTTGCATCGTCGTGCCGGTTCTTCAGAAGATGTTCATATTAATGTAACATCTACTACTCCTGAATCCAATAACCGATCTTGAAGGAACCAATCTCTGACATCCACTCTGAAAAACGGTGACCTTCGTCATCGCCTAAACCGTCAGCTATTCAAAACTCTCCATGCCGACCTTACAAAAGAGATCAACAAACTGAAAGATGTCATGAACACTCTTCAACGAAAGCTCGACATGGCTGTGGCTCCACCATCCACCCACCATTCTCATTTGGATCCCGACGACCTCGTCTCCGACTCACCTCTAGATCAAGCTACGGTCGCAAGTACAGGACAGAGGCCGATCCAACATTTGATCCCAAAGAGAAGACTGGAGAACATATAACCAAGAATGGATCATGCTACCGTCGTGATCCATCAGTCAAAGACAGTACCAATTCCTCTCCTGAACAGGTCACCAGAACTGAGACCCCTCGAAGATCAATCCACAGAAGGACGCCTGAGTCCTGCTCCCGAGAATGAGACTCTTGGAAGGTTGTCCCCAAATATCATCCTCTGGAACGATCTCCCCCGTGGGAAGAATCTGGATATCCGTTATCTGAGGCAATCAAGAAAGCCAAATTACCACCCAACTTTCGAATGCCTCAATGCGACCTCTATGATGGAACTGGAGATTTGAGAGAACATGTTTATCAATTTGAAACAAATATGTTGCTCCTCCAAGTATCAGACGCTGTTATGTGTAGAGCCTTCCCTACTACTTTACGAAAAGTTGCACATACATGGTTTAAGTCCCTACAACCGAGGTCCATACACTCTTTCACACAATTGTTAGATCTCTTTCAGAAGCATTTTGTAAGCAGTCATTCCCAAAGGAAGAACTCGGCTAGCCTGCTCAACATTGTGCAAGAAAAGTACGAGTCTTTAGCTTGTTATCTCGGACGGTTCAATGCGGCCACTTTGGAAATCGATAACCTAGACGGATCTGTGAAGTATACGACATTCCTTTAAGGACTTCGACCCACCTCTAAGTTCGCATTCTCCGTCAACAAGAGTCCTCCAGGCAATATGAAAGCCCTTCTTGAGAAGGCTAACAAGTACATTCAAGCTGAAGAATACTTGGAGACCCATAGAGGAAGACGCAGAGAAGAAAAGGAAAAGGAAACGGTCACGAGAGCTGACTCCTTTAGAAGGAAAGCAGACGAAGCACTCTAAGCATGATGAAAGACGTCCCAAAGACCTGGATAACTTGATGCCCCTCAATACCAGACCATCACAGATACTACACGAGATTAAAGACAATAAAGCTCTCAAGTGGCCAGAGAAGATGACATCTCGGCCAAAAAAAAGGGATAGAGATTTATGGTGCCACTTTCACAACGATCATGGCCACTCAACTGATGATTGTGGATCACTTAAACGAGCAATCAAAGCTCTCATTAAGCGTGACCAGTTGAGAAAGTTTGTAGCATGCAAAGAAGGACGACAAGAGACACCCCCGGCCGCTGAAGGAAGAGAGGAAAGGGAGGAGAATGCGGGCACGATCAACACTATTTTTGGGGGATTAGCCGCAGGAGGCTCATCAGGACAAGCTTGAAAAGCATATGCCAGGGAGGTATGTGTAACGAGCCAACCCCTAAACAAGAAACAAAAGACTGTGGCCTTACTCACTATCTCTTTTTCTGATGAGGACCTAAAGGATGTGAAGACTCCTCACGATGATCGGTTGGTCGTAACAATCAAAGCCAAAATTTTTGTTGTAAAGCGTGTTCTGGTGGATAATGGAAGTTCAGCTGAAGTCTTATTTTATGATGCATTCAAGAAGATGAACATTCCTACAGACCGTCTTTGAAAGATGGGTACACCCTTATATGGATTTTCCAATCATCTGGTTGCAGTCCAGGGTATTATTGCACTCCCAGTTACGATAGGTACACCCCAGATGCAAGCAAACCTGATGCTTAATTTTGTGGTGGTGAAGGTCCCCTATGCATATAATGCCATACTTGGATGACCAGCACTTAATCAGTTACAAGCTGCGGTATCATCCTAGCACCTCAAGATGAAGTTCCCAACGGAACAAGGGATTGAAGAAGCGCCAGTGCTATGTAATTTCATGCCGTTTGAAGAACAAAGAAGCATTCATCATTGAAGATCTCTGGGAAGATACGAAGATGCAAAGAGAAGAACCAGTGGAGGATCTCATAAGCATTGAAGTTTATCCCGGAGATAAAAACGAGACAATTCGGATAGGTTCCAATCTTAAGGAAAACACTAAGCTCGAGCTGGTGAACCTATGCGGACATTTTCGCATGGAAAGCCATAAACATGCCTGGGATTCACCCCGAGGTCATCACACACAGACTGAATGTTGATCCATCCAAAAAACCTGTCAAGCAGAAGAAGAGAACCTTTTCACCAGAAAGACAGGAAAAGATTGAAGAAGAGGTGGGTAAACTCTTAAAAGCCAACTTCATTGAAAAGATATATTACCCCGATTGGATTGCGAATGTTGTCATGGTTCCTAAACCGGGCGACAAATGGCGAATATGTATAGATTACATATATCTCAACAAAGTATGCCCCGAGGATCGATCTTCTTATTGATATTACTTCGGGCCATGAGCTTCTCAGTTTTATGGATGCATATTCTAGTTATAACCAGATCATGATGCATTAGGATGATGTTTCTATAACTTTGTTTATCACGGAGAGAGGGCTCTACTGTTACATGGTAATGCCCTTCGGACTCAAGAACGCTGGGACAACTTATCAACGCCTGGTGAATATGATCTTTCGAGACTTGATCGGGAAGAACATGGAAGTGTACGTTGATGATATGCTCGTCAAGAGTATCAAGTCTGAATCCCATGTCAAGGACTTGAAGGAAACCTTTGACATACTTTAGATGAAGGTGAACCCACTCAAGTGTGCTTTCAGAGTTGCATCAGGGAAGTTTTTGGGATTCATGATTTCTCAAAGGGGAATCGAGGCAAACCCAGAGATGATCAAAGCCATACAAGCCATGACGTCCCCAAAAACTGTTAAACAAGTGCAAGAGTTGATAGGAAGGGTTGCAACCTTAGGGAGATTCATGGCTCGTTAAGCTGAGCGATGTTTACCATTCTTCAAAGCCATTAGGAAAGTGAAAGACTTTGATTGGACAAACGATTGTCAGAAGTCGTTCGAAGAACTCAAGATATACTTAGGCTCTTCTCCTCTACTTTCGAAACCAATTCCCGGAGAAGACTTGTTTCTATACCTCTCAGTTACTGAAGTTACAGTCAGCGCCGTTCTGGTTAGAGAGGAGGATGGAGTCCAAAAGCCGATCTATTATGTCAGCAAAGTCTTACAAGATGTAGAGGCGAGATACCCGAAGATCAACAAGATAGCACTAGCCCTTATTACATCGGCTAGGCGTCTTCGACCGTTTCTTCAGTCTCATACCATTTTAGTTTTGACGGACCAACCACTTAGAAAAGTTTTACTGAGTCCCGATGCATCAGGGAGTAAACGTGAGTGTTTAAACTGTTGAAATCGATCCAACCTTAAAAAACGAACCAACCAATTCATCTATTTCCAAATCGATTAAAAAATTAATTGGTTTGGTTTTTTTTCCCCAAACCGTACATTCAGCTCGATCGGTTCGGTTCGGATTTTTTTGAAACCACATAAATCAAACCAACCGTATATAATATAACATATCTATATTTTTACCTAATCCTAGTTATTTTTTACTAACCCTAGTTATCTAACCACTCATATAAAATGGAATAAACCCTAAATCCCTTAACGTAACACATATTTTTCACTCGCCGCCTACATCTTACTAAGTGTTATTAATTATGATAAAAAATTCATTTTTTTGGAGCTTATTAGTATGTATAAGTTATTAATTTTTGGGCTTAAACTTTTCCAAAATTGAGTTTGGCCCAAACCGATTAAACTGTCCAAACCGAACCGTTCAATCCGTTCAACCCGCAGAAACCTAACCATTAAAATTGAACCGTTCAACTATGGTTCGGTTTAATTTTTTTCCAAACTGAGGTTGGTTGGTCGGTTCGGTTTCGTATTCAGCCTCCAAACCGAACTGTGCTCACCCTTATCAGCGAGATTAGTAAATTGGTCTGTCGAGTTGGAGGAGTTTGATATCCAGTATAAACCTCGCACTGAATCAAAGCTCAAGCCTTAGCAGATTTCATTGTCGAGTGTACCTTACCTAAAGACCCCCCCTCAGTTGGTGATTTCTGAAGTTCCAGATCCTTAGAACCTCTATGTAGACGGTTCTTAAGTCGTTGGTAGCAATGGAGCAGGAATCATTCTCACCAGCCTAGACAATTTTGTGGTTGAGTATGCACTATGTTTTGAATTTTAGGCCTCAAACAATGAAGCAGATTATGAGACGATCTTCGTGGGATTAAGACTAGCACATGCTTTTAAAGTAGATTCACTATCAGTACATAGTGATTCTCAATTGGTGGTCAACCATGTTTTAGGAGATTACGAAGCCAGAGATGAAAGAATGGCTCAGTATCTCCATTCATCAAATTCCCCGGGATCAGAACATACAAGCAGATACATTGTCAAGACTTGCATCCACCAAAGTCACAGAGGTCCAACGCTCGATCTACCTTGAATTCCTCAAAGAACGTAGTATCAATTCTCAAGATGAGATTGGAGTGGTAGACGAAGAGCCAAATTGGATGGACCCGATTATCAAGTATCTATCCACATGAGAGTTACCCAATGGAAGACATGAGGTACATAATCTTCATGTAAAAGCCCTAGGTATGCTCTAGTAGAAGGAGTATTGTATAAAAAATCCTTCAGCCTTCCTTATCTCAGATGCTTACGACCATCAAAATCCGTATATGCGTTACAAGAAGTACATGAAGGGATATGTGGTCAACATCTTGGAGGAAGAACGTTGGCTCAGAAAATCTTAAGGCAAGGATACTTCTGGCCTACGATGCAGAAGGACGCCATCACATTCACATGAAGATGCGACAAGTGTCAGAAGTATGCCCCAGTGCCACATACATCAGTCGTTCCTTTAACTTCGGTTATTTCTTTGATTCCCTTTGCCATATGGGGCATGGATTTACTGGGTCAATGACAATTTGTGATCGTGGCGATAGATCACTTCACAAAATGGACTGAGGTGGAAGCTCTAGAAACCATTACTTCGGCCAAATGTGAAGATTTCTTTTAGAAGAATGTCATCTGCCGTTTCGGAATACCAAGGCCCTTGTTGTTGACAACGGGAAGCAGTTCGACAATACTAACTTCCGAACCTTCTGTACCAATCTTTCGATCGATTTGTGATTTACTTCTATCGCTCATCCATAACCCAATGGTTAAACCAAGAACATGAATCGAAGCATTCTACATGGGTTAAAGAAGAAATTGGATGAGGCCAAGGGGGGATAGATTGATGAACTCCCGAAGGTATTGTGGGCTTATAGAACAACTCCGCATCCGGTCACAGGAAAAACACCTCTTTTACTCTGCTATGGGACAGAAGCAATGTTACCTGTTGAGATAGGTGTTCCAACAATACGAGCTTTACACTTCAATGAAGTAGACAATGAAGTTGGACTTTGATGAAATCTTGATCTGATAGAAGAGGTTCGAACTCAAGCTCATGAGAGATCCATTGTCATAAAATAACGGGCCGCACGCTATTACAATCAAAGGGTTTGATCCAGGCAGTTTCGAGTTGGAAAATTGGTTCTTCAAAAATTAAAAGTGTCTGATCCTAAGGCAGCGATGGGAAAGTTATCTCTGAATTGAGAAGGACCTTATTGTGTTATAAAGGTACTCATCCGGCTGCCTATGCACTAGGAACACTTTCTGGAGATCCAATCCTTCGTACTTGGAATGCTGAGAACTTGCAAAAGTATTAGTAGTAGCATCTTGCCCCGAGGCAAGACACTTCCTTTTGGGGGGGGGGGGGATAAGAGGCTCAGACCTTGTCCAACATCCAGCTCTTTTTCCAGAATAGTCTTTAGCAGATTTTTTTCAAATAAATAGGTTGTTAAATGATCCAGTGTAAACTTTATCTTTATCCAAGCAATAAAGTTACTTTTTCTGAGCATTGTTGTTAGGTTGGATAAACCTACCCAAAACATTATGTCCGAGCAAAGTGATGGCCGAACCCTCTGCTCGAGCAGAGCGCCAATATCAGCCAAACATTCTGCCTAAGCAGAGTGATGACCGAACACTTTGCCCGAGCATAGTGCTAGACCTAGCCAAGATATTCTGGCCAAGCAGAACGATGGCCTAACATTCTGCCTGAACAGAGTACCAAACTTTTCCCTCTGTATAGAAACACAAGGGGAATAAGATCTTTTACCCAAATAAAAGGTCAACGGTTTAGCTACAGATCTAAATCCGTGAAGTAACAGAAGTTAATGGGGGCAACCTCGCTCCATAAAACTTTTACTACTTCGAAGTTTAAGCCGAGTGAGGGTACTTGACTTCTTTGCCAACTCTTTAAGTAATGAATAAAGAGTTTGAGTCAAAGTAAAATAATAATAAAAAAAAATGTTGTGTGGATGGTAGAATAAATCGCTAGAAATACATAGTGAAACAAAATACCATCGAATTAAAAAGATAGAGTTTTTACAGAAAGCCTTCAAAACGGGGCATCAAAATACTCAATAAAAAACCCACAGACTAAGTCTAAGGCTCGGGGGCATCACCCGAAGGGCCATCCTCTGGAGGATGTAAAGCTGCAGCATCCCCTGCCTCCGAAGGCATAGCAGTCTCCCCAGATGGAAATACTACCATTGGCATAACAAAATCATCCAAGGGGATGTCAGGAATGCGCTTGGCAAACATCTCCTTGGCCTTCGCGAAGCCCTTCTCCTAGATCTCAAGGCCATCATCCGTCTACTTCTTCAGCCATTCCTCCCCAGTATTTCCGTCAAGAAACTCACGGATGCCTTGATCTCGAGCCTCAGCTACCTTCTTCGATTCTTCCGTTAATCTCTTCTTTGCTTGTTCCAGTCGCCTCTCCAGTGCCTCAATGTGGGCCAGATAGTCAGTTTCTCGCTTGCTCAGCTCTTCTCTTTGGCACGATGGGTAGCCTCATTTGCTTCCTTGATGACATCCCTCTTTTGCTGAGCTTCTTCGGCTGCCACTTACCGCGCGATCTCAAAGCGAGAAAACATTGTAGACCCACTGACATACATCTGGGAATAAAGGTTGGAACAATCAACTAAATGAAAGTTGAAGACAAAAAAAAAAGAAACTAGCTAAAAGAAGTGTTATTACCGTGCATATGGCTTGAGCAAAAGAACAGGCAAAAGACTTATGAGTCTGGTTCTGGAAAAATTCCTTGTCCCTAGGAAGGATTCCATGCAGAAGATACTGCTCAGAAATGTGACTATCCGGCATCCCCATATCATCACACTTGATGGTCCATCTAGGGCAAAAGATGGGGTCCTCATTAATGGACACTCCTTCAACAACCCATGGAGATTGGTTAGGAGGAGTGACCTTTGCCTTCTTTGGAGTAAGGGGCAGCTTTACGCTTGGCTGTTTTTCCTTCCTTTTCCCCCTGGCCTTTTGAAAGATGCATGCAAACCCTCATTGAGGTGATTTCCTGCTTCCATTGGCCATTTCTGCGTAAAGAAAAGAAATCAATATAGGAACAAACATCAAAACCAAGTTAAAACCAAGAACCTATCTGAAGCAAACCTAAAGGTACAGTCTTCATAGATGACAAGCTAAGGATAATAGTAGGAGGAGGAAGAACCGAAAGACTTGCTGGAATGAGCTTACGAGGGACAATCTTCCCATCCTCTAATTGTTACTCGGTAAGGGGCTCATCAATGGAGCGACCACCTCGAAGCTTCATATGGATAAGAATGTGCTTAGTGAGGTCATTGGGAGTGGGCTTGCCAGGGTTTTCCAAATCCTTACAGTAAGGGTTCCAGTCTTTATCAAAGGATAAATTCTTTTTATCTTCATGACCAACAAAGAAGTATCTGGAATGCCAACCCTTGTTGGATTTTAGACCATCCTTAAGAAGTCGTTGCCTGCTGTGAATATAATACCATCCCGGACAATTGGCAACTCCTTTGACAAAATAGATTTTGAAGAAAACTCTCATGAAATCTGTTGAATCTGCTTTGTAGCCTGAAGTCTCGACTAAATATATAAGCCCGACCAAGTTTCTCCAACCATTCAGAACAAGTTGCCCGGGTGCCATGTGATAGTGCTCGAAGAAATTAAGGACGAAAGGGTGAAGGGGAAGTCTATATCCAGACTTAACCTGCTCCTCGTATATTCCCGTTTCAAACTTAGTTCCGTAGTTGGCTGGCTCTTGTAGATTTGGAACTCGAGCGTACCATCCTTTTAGAATGGGATATTCCCGAATCAACTTCGTCAGTTCTTCAATGGACATTTTATTCGACTTTTCATCAGTAGTGAACCAAGCCTTAGGACTTGCTTTGTCCTCAGCTTGGTCCTTCACATATCCTAAGGCATTCTTGGCAGGTAAAGACTGTGAAGGTTGAGAAGATGAAGGTGGAAATGGTTCTGAAGTTGAAGGCTGTGGCGGTTGAGGATTTGAAGTACCAACTTCATTTCCCGAAGTTGGGACTTGTTCTAAAGATGATGAGGAGCTATTTTTAATATTTTCTTCGAAGAGGAAAGACTATCTGAAGACTCAGACATAGTTGCTACTACCAAATTTAAAACTATGAAACTAGAAGTGCTGAACAGAAAGAGGAGAGAAAAGAGACTTACTTGAAGAGATAAATGTTTCCAAGTGATTCGAGTGAGGTAAAAATGAAGTGAAGATCTCTTTTTATAAGAAAATTCTGAGTAACCAACTCTTGGGAAACCCAACGGTTCGTTTACCCCCTTACGTAGTGAAGATCTCCTTTTATAAGAAAATTCTGAGTAACCGACTCTTGGGAAACCCAACAGTTTATTTACCCCCTTACGTGTCACGACCTAAGAGAAGAGAAAGTTTGAAATTTCTCGCTCAAGAGAATTAATGACAAAGAAGACACGTGGATATTGACTTTAGCCGAACAGAATTCTGCCCAAGCAAAATTCTATCCGAACACTCTGTCCATGCTAAGTGACTTTGGCCGAATAGAATTCTGTCCGAGCATAATTTTGTCCGAACACTCTATCCATGCAGAGTGACTTTGGCTGAACAGAATTCTGCCTGAACAGAATTCGGTCCGAACACTCTGTCCATGCAGAGTGACTTTGGCCGAATAGAATTCTGTCCAAACACTATGTCCATACAGAGTGACTTTGGCCGAACAGAATTCTGTCCGAACACTCTGCTTGAGCAGAGTGACTTTGTCTGAACAGAATTCTGCCCGAGCAGAATTCTGTCCAAATACTATGTCCATGCATAGTGACTTTGGCCGAACAGAATTCTGTTTAACATTCTGCCCGAGCAGAGTGACTTTGGCCAAATAGAATCCTATCCGAGCAAAAATATGTCCGAACACTTTGTCCGAGCAGATTGACTTTGGCCGGGTAGAATTTTGTCTGAGCAGAATTCTGTCTGAACACTCTACCTGAGTAGAGTGACTTTGGCCGAACAAAATTCTGTCCAAACACGCTGTCGGAGAAGAAGTGACTTTGGCCAAACAGAAGTCTGTCCAAGCAGAATTCTATCCCAACACTCTGTCCGAGCAGAGTGACTTTGGCTGAACAGAATTCTGTCCGAGCAGGACTCTGTCTGAGCAGAATGACTTTGGCCAAACAGAATTCTGCCCAAGCAGAGCTCTGTCCAAGCAGAACTCTTTTTGAGTATTTGAAATGCCGAAAAATAGTTTTCATTCTGTTTTTTGGCATATTTAGTTATCTCCAGTGAGAAAAGTGTGCTTTCACCCGCTTCATTAACACTGGTAAAAGCAGGGGGCATATGATATAGCCAAAAATACGCTTCTAATCTATGGATGACACGTGGTAATAATGACACGTAACCTTCCATCGAGATATTACTAATTTGGCACTTGCCATAGAGGTATCTAAGTAGAATACTAAAAAGATTCTAACTCCTTCATCAGAGATAAGCATAAGATCCTCTAGGATCCTAATGCTATCCTAATTAGATCTATTCACAGCTTAGTCCTACTAGGAGTCTTCCTCCTACCACTATATAAAGGGGACAAGCCCCCAGGTATGGATAAGCTCACACACATACACACTGTGTATTATGGCTCTCTCAGAGTTCTACTTTGTTAGCCATCTCTGACTTAAGCATCAGAGCGTTCTCCGGTCGGAACCCCACCCGGCGGTCACTGCGTGTTCTCTTTTGCAGGTCTATTTTCTGGTGTGGTTCCCGATCCAGTTTTTAGCTGGAACAATAATTTATGTGTATATTATAGTTTTTTTACAAATGGAAGTTGTGAATACCATTACTTTACTAAATGGATATTACGTAGTATGTTTTTATATTCAAAATGGCATCCAAATCACCAGAAACTCACCCTAAAATTATTTATTAAGTTTCCTTTGTTTTCATTTAATCATAGTGAAACTGATTTAAACACTTTATGTCCAAACACTTTTTTGTAACTTTAAGTTACTCTTGCTAAATAATAATCTGATTCTGCTTAAAGAAGAGTAAATCTAATTTTGAGAACTGATGAAGATTAAGCTGAAATAGGTTTTTTAGAATCAATTCCAAACAGGCTCTAAACGTGGCTATGAATGAATCCAAAGACCAAGATTGATTCGCAATGCAAAGAACTGGTCCCAAGAAAATGGTATCTTGAAAAACTTAGCATTTTGATTCTTTAAGATGAAAAATGAGTTAGAATACAACCAATGACAACCTTCTCCCACACAAAATGATACTCAATTTTGACATACTTTGTGCACGAGTATGTTCTTGAATGGCATAGTGAATTTCACTAAATCCCTCCCATTCATAGTTCCATTTTAGTGAAACCCCCTCCCCTCCCATTCAATTCATATTATGTCATTAGTCCATTCTACTTGAAAGAAATGTCAGACCTACTTCTCTTAATTTTCACTTAGCTAGGAACTTCCATTAAAACATGCCAGAGAATCGGAGCTTCCCGTCAATCAATTGGTTTACTGAGCTCAATTGCTTGAGTTGACTAATATTTTTCAGCTCCACGATTTAAGCCTTAATGAATTCATTCTAGGATACAAACAACCATATATCGATTTTACTTTAATTTGGGCATACTAGAATTGGAGGTAGCTATATTCTAAACTGATACATGAAGAATTTGTTCACGAGAATATTCTTGTAAATATAGTATTAGGCTCCATTTTTTGATAAGAAAGAGATAATAACTTGGACATCATGTAGACCTAGCAATGTTTCTACTATTACTTAGGGCTGTATACAAACCGAGTTCGAGCGAACAAGGGTGTGTTCGAACTCGGTTCATATATTTTCAGATACATTTGGGCTCGGCTCGTGTTCTATAAGAGCACGAATGCTGATGTTTGAACTCGGCTCGAGTTCGTCGCCATAGAACTCGGGCTCAGCTCGTTCGTCTAAATACGCAAACCAAGTTCAAGCTTCAAAATCCGTTCAAGAACTCAAGATGGAACCACAAATGTACTGACCTGAAACCAATTTCGACCATTGTACTAAAGATTGAGATCCTCCGTCGAACATATGATATTGAATGGAATTGGAGATCCGACTTCAGATTTGCTGTTTTTAACGGCTGCGGCGTGGGATTTGCTATTTTAAGTGGTTGCAGTGTGGGCAGTGGTCTGGCCGGCTGTGTGGGCGGTGCTCTAGCTGGCCGTGTGGGCGGTGCTCTGGCCGGCGATGTGCTTGTGTGATAAGAGAGGGGGCAAAGGTTGTTTTGACTGTTCGAGTATCTAAGTAAAGGAGGTGGCATGGGCTGTGATCTAGCCAGTGGCATGGGCGGTCCTCTGGCATGCGGCGTGGGCGGTGTTGATAACTACCTAGAACTGATGAGAGAGGGGGCACGGTCTCTGATGAGATGAGATGAGATGACAAAGAATTTGGTGATAGAGAGAGAGAGGAAGCATTTGATCCACATGCTTACACGTCCCATCCCAACACAGATATTTTGTGTATATATTAAATTGTTTAATGAGTAAACAAACACATATTCGTTTATAAGGCTCAGCTTGTGTTCGGCTCGTTAGGCTCGTTAAGTAAATGAGCCCTCTTGTTCACGAACATCAATAAACAAACATCATCATGTTTAAACTCGGCTCGTTTAATAAACGAGCCCTAAAATTGTGTTTGTGTTCGGTTCACTTATTACATGAACGAACATGAATGAGTTTTTGAGAGAACGAATAATGAGCTGTTTGTGAACAACTCTGTTCATTTACAGCCCTACAGTAGTATTACCCAAAGAAAGAAAAGTACACCTTGCAAGTGGGTACATATGGACCCCACGGGTATGCCATCGCATAGCGGGTACAAACTATTTTTATTCAGAGTTCTATGGGCAGCATTCTTTTGAACCCATGCCCAACCCACCTTAAGCTGGGTATGCTAACATGTAACCAGAGTGTTTCCCCTTTTTTTCTTCCCTTCCAATTGTTTTCATGGCTGCACTATACAAAACAACTCTATTATAACAAGTTTCACATAAATACAATGCCTTCAAACTTTCATGAAACCTTATTTAAAGGCTTTGAACATGATGTTTTCAACTCAACAAAGTTTAGGCAACTAAGATTTTAAAAGAAGATTTAAACAACTTCACCGAAATAGAATCAAATTATTCTCAAACATAATTGCAAACCATGAAATAGAGACGCAAACCACAAAATAAAATTCAACACAATCCCTTGGCAAATCCGAACTTAAAAAGTAAAATGAAACTTCAAAAAGATCCATCTTTGGGAAAAAATGTTCAAGATGATTGAGAAGATCAAAATTAAATAAGACGAAATATTTTACCTGCATGTTTGCCCATATTCGACATGTTCTTAACCGGCCCTCGCAAGTATATGTAAATTACCCACAGAATTACGAGCATCCAAATAGAATGCCCATATCATGTTTTTAGGCCCGGGCCGGGTCCACCCACACAACATCACGGGTAGACTTAGCCAAATCTAAGATCAAGCTTAATTCGCCTGTAAATAGCAAACACAAAGAAGGCCCAAGTTTGAAATCATGCTCTATCCCTGAAAAACTCTTGTCATTGTTTCGCTTCTCATAAAAAAATACATTTTCATAAAAGATCAAAACATCTACTCATCTTTTTAATTTAAGAACCCAAATAACCTTTTATTAATTAGGTTATTTCCTTAATTTTTGCAACCTCTTGGGCGTACTTTTGAAAACTTAATATACCTTTACGGGACTTTTGAGTTATCTACCAACTTTAGAGGAAAAGAAAGTCAACTTGAGTTGTGTTAGTGTCTTGTAGAGGGATAGAAAAAGGAGAGCTAGCTTTAGACACTCTATTTTTGTAGTTTTATTTTATCTTCTTATTAATTTATCTTGGACTTTATTAGAAATAAAGTTTATTATTTTATATTAGGTGTAAACCTCATAATGAATGGTAGACCTTATTTACTTAATTAAGTTTAGTCAGTCCAGTCCAGTAGTCTGTCTGTTCAGTCCGGTCAGTTTAGCCCAATTAATTAGGCCTGGTCCATTAGATAACTAGCGCCTAGGTCTAACCCAAGTTAAGATCAAGAGATTGTGATTGATTAAATGACTTGAAAATGTCTTGTGATTTATCCTTGATTCATTTGAATGATCCTTGATTTACATGAGATATGAACCAGCCAGTTTGACTTTTGTTAATTTGCAATCAAATATTCCATCTTATCATCAGATGACAGATTGATATTGTCATATATCTTTACAATTTCTGGCGTCCATGACCATTATAAATTGGGCCCTTGGCTAACATTTTCAAGGACAAGTTTTTTTTTTCTTCTCTAGAACTTTTATACCATTTCTTCCTTAAAAGTGGTAGATCATTTCTAAAAAAAATTTAGCACTTCATGTCTATTTTTAAAATATTCTTAAGGCAGTCGCATCGAGGATCCATCTCAATGAGTTCTCAAGTCTTCTAGGCAAGCACAATCAAGAGGTAATTTTTACTAGTTTTCTAACTTAAGAAATCATATAGAAGTATCTCCTATTCCCGTAATCACATTTCTCTTCGAAAACACAAAAAAAGTCTTTTACATTTCTTTGTCCAAGTCTAAGTTCAAATTATATATTACCTCCCGTAGGACCAATGCCAAACTAAAGTGGTTTTGATTCCGATTAGTCCGATCAGATACATAGGCAATTCAACCCCTGATGTCGAGTTCAAGCAAAAAAAAAACGTAAGAATTAACTTAGGATTGGTTTTGTCATGCTGCGTGTTTTAAGGTCAATAATCAATAAATATGAAGTAGAGACCGCAAGGATGCAGCGGGTGTCTAATACATTCCCGTTGCGTAACTTAGTCCCTGGACCCATCTCTCGGTTTCGATAGATCAGTCGTCCTTTTGGATACCTCTATGTCATTTTTAGGGTTTTTCTTATTTTTCCTAATTTGTTAAATTAAATAAAATGGCAACTCCAAAAAATTTATTCTTCGGATTTTTTCTCGAGGCGGTGCGCCACACTAGGACTCTGAAGACTTCAACCTTTTACGAAAAATTGGTAAGTAGTCCTATACCTAATTTGCTTATAAGGGTGATTTGATGTCACAATTAGTTTAGAATTGTGTTCTTATATATTTTAATATAAGTAGGTTAATTTGGTTTAGGTTTTGAATTTAATGGAGATGTATACAATCTAGCAAAGATTATTGCGTAATTTGAGGTAAGAGTTATATTCATCATGCCCCTTCACTTATATTTAAATATAAGTAGGTTAATTTGGTTTAGGTTTTGAATTTAATGGAGATGTATACAATCTAGCAAAGATTATTGCGTAATATGAGGTAAGAGTTATATTCATCATGCCCCTTCACTTATATTTAAGCATCATGCTAGGCAACTTCTACCTTTGGCATGTAAACCCATTTGGGTTGCATTGCCGCGTGAAAAAATGCTACTAGTGCCACCTTTTACACACCTTTTGCCACTTTGATATTTTGCCGTTTCAAATTTATACGAACTTAACTCAGATTGTAGTTCATTTAACTTGTATCTTCAGCCTTTTCTATTTTTTAGGTCTAAAATTGAGTATATTCTGAAATCCTCAACCTATCCTTTGATGCTTTGCGGCTCTTATGCTTTTATAATTGTCCATTGGACCCCTTTGCATTAAACTAATATCAGTACATAGACGTGGTTAGGTTAATATGATACCATGGTATGGTAATTGTTACCGGTATGTAAACTTTGAACTTAAAACCTTAATGTGCTTAAGTTAATGTGCTTGACACTTACGTATTATGTGTTTGTATTGAATGTCATTAGTTGTTCAATTATGTGAATAGGTTCCTTTGACTTGGATTTGATCGTTGTTGGGTTAATAATCCCAAACAAGAATATTTGTCGTTCTTCATTTTTGCTCCTCCGATTTTATATGTTGCGTTTTTTTACTTAAGTACATGTTGTCGAGTACCTGCATTGTACTTTGCGGTGGTGTGTTATCTTTGCTGAGTTTTGTACTCATTCTCCCATTCTCTTTCCATTTTAGGTAATTAAGCTGATATGGTTTAGAAGGGGATTAATAGTTATGAAAGAGCTTGTAGTCTTTACTTTACTTTAAGACTTTTTCTTTTGTCTTCAAAGAATAAGAACATTTGTAGTAGTTTATGCATTTTAGTAGCACTTGGTAACCCCTTTTGGGGTGATGCTTAATTACTTGTTATTAAACTTTTGCTACAGTCAGCAGAGATTGGTGGTTAATACTAGTGCTTTGTTTTGAATTGTGGTTTGGAACCCTGAGTACCTCTTTAAGGTTGTAATTTCTAAATGTTTGGAATTATATATCTCGTAAGCAGGAATCTTTTAGATTAGTATGTGGAGGTCTGCCTCCGATGGCGGGCGTGGTAATTAAATTACAAAATTTATGAAGCCTAAACATAATTTACTCTAAGTGGGTACCATAGCAGGAATAATGAAAGCACTTTTTGTTGCAAGAATACTTATTATCAGTGATTTGGTAATAGAGTTTTGAAAATGATTGAACTGACGTTTCGCAAAATAGAATCTACAGATGGCAAACTAACACATTTGTGTCCAAAATCATGAATAAAGACGGTGACAATATTATCATAAAGGAACACAGTGAACTCGAAATTATCCTTTCACTATTGGAGGTTCTATTGCCCTTTTTCAAAAACTTCAGTGGGCACATTCACAAGGTGAGGCTGGACCATCGAGGTCCTTCGCGATTCAATTACGGTATCCATTATTGACAATAAAGATTGAAGGTTACATGAGATGGTGTGGGAAGGCCATGTTACTTGTCTAAAATACTCCATCTACTTGCATATAAAAACAACTTTGTTTAAAGTAAAAAGCTAATTAGCTGCGACACCCACAACCCAGGTGACATCCCGGGCCGAGTTATCAATCATAATCACATTCAAAACCATGTGTTGAATACAGAGCAACTACATCCTCATACTCATACATCATTAATAGACGCTCCAAAATGCGTTCTTACAAAAATTTCATACAAACATACATCGTACTGCAGCGGAAGACTTACAGGTCCTTAAACAACATGAATAGTTACAACCTAATGTACGACTGTAGTTGTGTGACTCTTATCAACCTATCTCGCAGCTTAATCTTATTCTCACCATTTCTAGCTTGTCTTACCTCACACAACTTATCCCCTTGCACAACTTTTCTAGCTTGTTTCTTTTCCCTTTCTAGCGGGTTCTCCTTGATCAATCTTATAGCCTGCACATTACAACATAATGAATGAGCGCAAATCGCCCAGTAAAGACAACACGAGGAATATCGTGTACAAATAATTCAAAAGACTCGGAGAAATAATAATCATCTCAACGATAGAAATGAATCAAGAGAAGTCAATAAATTTCAGCATCAACATAACTTGTCAAACGATAATTTTTCTTTTGTTAGACTGAGCGGCTTTAAGGCCCAACAGAACAGCATTACTACCACCTCCTCATGGACTGGACTGACTGACCATGCAAGTGAACCCGAAATCCAAGGTCTTAAAGATAACATCATTGAAATACAAATCATTAAAATCATCATCATCAAAAGAAAATCAAATGCAATGCACATGGACACGACGGACAGGACTCGACCAGACACGACAGACTCTACTCGAGCGACATTCATCCTCTTTGGCCAGTGATCATAATTCATAGGCCATCCTCCTCATATTGATGTCCCATTTTACGGATGTTCATCTCAGTCTCAAGTAAATAGAAGAGACGCTGTCAACAAGCAAGGAACTCATTTAGAGTGCTTTCCCTAACCACGTTACAGCCAAGCAGCAAGACTTCATCAACAGGGCGGACTAAGGGAAAATTTATTCCACCTTATGTCCTCAACAACACAGCTCAACAAAGAATACTGGATCAGAAGATCAACCGGTGTTCAGACCTAACAACAAGAGTTCAACGTGACATCATCAACAGGACGGACTTGGGAGAAGATTACCGCAAGGCCTCAACAACGTTCTTACATAAGAGAAATGTCGGTTATCAATAAGTGCTGACATTTCACAACAACAACGCAACGATCTCTACAACATAATCATCAATGATAGGGCGGACTCGGTAGAAGTTTGCCGCGAGTCCTCAATGGTGTTCTCAAAGAGAAGAGATATCGACTATCAATAACTGCCGACATCTCACAGCAACCACATGATAAACCCTACGCAACATCATCATCCACTTCAGGTATGCTAATTGAATCGAATCATAGCATACTAGGACACCCATCATCCTCACTAAATTCTATCAACAGGGCAAATTAAGGGAATTTATTCTACTCTAAGTCCTCAACCGCACAATTCAAATATGCGTATACCGGTCACAATGACTACTGGTGACCAATCATAACAACAAGAATTCAACAACATAAACATCATCAACATAGTATGCTAATCGAAACAATGAATTAGCATAATAGAACCGCATTGTCCTTACCTGCTTGGCTTATAGCCGAAGAACTCGCAATCTCTGATCGCAACGAGCTGCATCACCTAGTCAAATCATATCATGCTCGTTAGTCATCATTCAACATATATGCACTCCTTATTCTACCCATTCCCACTTAACCGTTCATAGCATCTTACGATAGCTAGTTAATTCGATCCGATAATTGGATCCTTAATCTAGCCTTATCGACTTATTATCGATAACAACCCTCATTTTAGACATACTACTACTATTCCTCGCTTCCCACCCTTCCGAACGCTAAATTATGCGCGTTCTAAAAAATTTAGCGCCAACATGGCAAATTATTAAAATACCCCCTGATGGTCGCTACATCACCAACACCCCAAAACCGCTTTAAAACTACTTTTTAGATGTACTGCATCATTTATAGACCAAATATTCCATCAGAAAATTTTAAAGGAAAAATTATCAAAACACCCCCTAGCGGCCATCGCCCTACCAAACATCTCAAAACTACTTTAAAACGCTATTTTATGCATCGTGAAATCATTTTTGAGCTAAAAAATATTTTAAAAAAATTTTGCCCGAAAATTCCGAATAGGTGTCTAGACCGAATGCTTAAAAGCCCGTTTGGCCAAAAATAGCTAATAACTTCGGAATGACCCAAAATCTTGGAAAATAAATCTTCTTAGTATCCCAGAGTCCTCATAAAGTTTTTGCGCAAAACCGCATTCGTTTGATATTTTAAATTTCACCATAAAGTTTCAAACTTCCCGTATCTGTTCACCCCCTTCCCAATCTCGGAAAAATCTGAAAATTTTCCATGATACAGGCAGGTCTCCTAAAAATAACTAGGGTCTTTTTTTCTCACTTTGACTAAATCTGACCCTAACTATTTTTAAAATTTTGAATTCCAAACTGATTACTTAATTCCCACATTTAGTGACAAAAACAGTCACTATTCACATCAACACACACTACTTCACCTTCACGCACACACACGTCTTCTTCCTCCTCCAATCAACCTCAGATCTGGGCACACTCCTCCCACTCACTCATGGATTTCCTCATTAATTCACTTTTAATCTCTTAATTACATTACAATATACACATTAATACCCTAAACCCACTTAATTTATACACATTACACACAAAATCCATAACCCATCTCAAACCCGAAGAACACCTACTGTAAATCCTCACAAACACACATCGAATGTGGAACCATAACCATTTTCTCTTCTTTCTCCATTCGAAGTTCTCATATTCATAATTACAACAAGAACTCATATCAATTTTCATCCCAATCTCCACAATTTCGCAATTAGGGTTTAAGATTAAGGGATTACCCTGAAGAATATTCGGGTTCTTGCTTTTTCCTTTTCTTCTCCTCTTTCTTCCTCCTTTTCCTTCCCCTTTTCCTTCTCTTTTTCCTCCCTTTTTCTTCCTCTTTTTGCTGTGTTCTTCACGGGTTACTGTTCATCCGAGATTTTCCCTTTTTTTTTCTATTTTCTTTCCAATTAGGATAAAACCAATTAAAATCATATAAAAACATGAGATTAGTCACCACATGAGGTGGCATCTCCTTACACCAAAATTCCTGAAAAATTGACACATAAGTCCTAATTTTTGTAATTTTCAAAATAACCCCTCAAGTTTTCAAAATTGTATTTTGACCCCTCAACTTTGAAAAATTACAATTTGACCCCAAAATCACCCTAACCATCCATGTAGCCCCCTAACACCTCATTATCATCAAAAGGATGCAACTTAATAAAGATATGCATCCCGTTCATCATATTTTCTCAAATTACATTTTTGCCCCTTAACTTTCCAAAATTACATTTCAACCCCCAAGGCCACACTAACCCCTTATTTAGCTCCTTAACACTTGATTATCTCCAACATAATACCACTTAGTAAAATAATCTCCCATTAATTAATCAAACTCCGCATTAGATTAATTTTCGGTATTTTTCGGGGTGTCACATTAGCTCCCCTCTCTATACTAGACATTTAGTCATCTGTCTAACTTTTCTTGATAATTATTCTCTCAATTCGACATAAATTAATCATAATTTATATAGATCATAATTTCTTTTTAGGTTGTCCCACAAAAATTACTCACTTTCTAAATAAAGAAACATTTCGGTAGATATTTTTACATATTTACCCCTTTTACGCTTTTATTTTATTTTATTTCTCTCTTAACATTTAACCCTTCACCAACTTACATTTTTTTATTCTACTTTTTTTAATCAAATTTTTTATCCCACTATTAGGGTGCCTGGCTTACCATTCAAAAAGGACCTTACTGGTGCATGTGCATCAAAGCGATCTGTACCTCCTTTTTTTTATAAAAAAGAAATCCTTGCCTCTCTTCTCTCCAGAAAGCCCAACCGCCGCCGCCCTTTCCTCCTTCAGCTTCCATGGCTGTGAGGATGGAAGGGGAGACCCCCTCTCCGGTACTCCTTCCTCTTTTGTTTCTTTTTTTCATGTCTTTTGCTTCCCCCACCTCGGCACTCCACCTTTGCCGCCATTCGCCACCACCCTCCTCCATTCCCCGATCTCCACTACCACCCACAGATCGAAAGTTCTCCGGCCACAACTTTACCCCTCCCACTCGCTACTCTCATATCTAAAAGGTTCTTTCAGATCCATCGTGATCACAGCTGGACCTCCGATCCGATTGGTTTGGGTTGAAATCTATGACGCTGGTCCAATATGGCGGGGTTGTGGCTTGCAGAAGATGGATCTAGTAGAGGATAATGATGCCGACTCCCTTCGAGTTGCGGATCAATCTGATCTGGACTTGGGAACTCACTTCATTTCCTTTGGATCCTGCGATAACCGCAGCAGTAATCTAAACTGCCACTTTATGCGGCCCCTGGAATTGATGCCTCTCTACATCTCCTCCACCCTGTACCATTTGATCTGAATTTTTTAAATCCAACGATGGTAATACTTATCGTTTCTGCTTTATGTCAAGGCCATGTTGACCGGTTTAAATTCCAGGGTCAAGCTTCTGCTTGTGCCCTTTTAGTTGTACTTTTGGTACTTGTTTTTCAGAGCCAAATGGTTGTTTGTGCTCTTTTAGTTTGTACATTTGGTTCTTAGTTAATGAAATTTCCGTTTGACTAAAAAAAAAACCTCCTTTTAAAAAAAAGAACCCTTAGCACATAGCAGTGCCTTGAATTTATCTATGGTTCCATCGAGTTTCATTTTCTTTCTAAACAAGTCCATTTGCATCCGATGGTCTTTGAACCAGGAGTTTAGTCAACCAATTTCAAATTCTGTTATGGATGATGGTATCTATTTCACTATTCACTGCAAACCTCCAGAATATAGCATCTTAAGACTTCAAAGCCTCATCATAAGTTTGGGTGTCTATTTCAACATTTAAGCTAGTAAAGTTTGATTACTTAACTTCTTTCTAGTTACTTCAACAAGATAAATAAACAAGCTGGAAAAAAGTGTTTCGCGGTCTTTTATCTTTTGTCTTTTACTTCGTCTAGGTTCTTTATTCCTTATGTGAACCTCGTTGTGATTCTCATCAACAGGGTTCGGTTCTACTTGCTTAGGCATTAAAGTAAACCTATTTTTATCAAATAGTGTATCTCTGGATTGAATTGTAGTCTTTAATCCTATAAATTTCAATCAAGAACAGAGCCATCTTTCCAGTGTGATGTGTACTTGATTACTCCGTAGTAATACGATAACTTACCTTTCATCCGGTTAATATAGTGTTTCTGTAGTTTTAGTGTAGCAGTTTCGTGAATATGTTAATTTCTTTGCACTTCCTCTTTACAAAGTCACTTTCGTGTTATTAGTTATGGATAAATTATGGGTCATTTGTGGTCATGATGGACGCCGAATTGTGTCCATCCCGGTAGCTCCCACTTCAACATTGTCGCTGATTATGTGGCACAGAGCACGGGCATCCAGTAAGCAGGACCCCAGCCCCAGGCCGAGTCTTCCCACCCGCATGCTGGATCTCCTTCTTTTGTGGGTTCAACAACTTCATGTATATTTAATATTAGCGTTTAGTCGTAATGTTAGCATTATTTTTAAATTCTATTTGAACTGTACTAATGTTGGTATTTTGTAGTATCTTGTCGAGGCCGTGGACTGACACGCCGGGTGTGCATCGATCCTTAGTGAAAACAGAGATACTCTTACCGAGGAGGGCTGTTAAGTAAAACTTTGATTTGCAGTACTTATTAATTTAATTCTGATAGTTATTATAGTTCACTTATTTAATGATATTAATGTATTTCTTAATCAGGATGGAGTGTCAGACAAAAACAAAAATCGGCCTCCTTGTGAGGGACGATTTTTTGAGCCATTGCTGTACTGGAAGGACTAGGATACCAGGACGAGGTAGGCCTTGTGGGAGGAATGGCTGGTATGATTTTCCTTTTTGTCAATTATTAATTGTTTAATTACTATTTAATATTTAGATTAATCGTACTGATTGTGTAGTTGGATGCCTTGCATGAGGGGTTCGAGTTTAAGTCGCCTGAGCAGTAGGCGTTGGGGCTGCAGGCTTTTTTTGCCTTCATCTGAAAAAAATACTGGCAATGGCTACACGACACATCGGAGCGGACGAGGAAGATGCCACCCGTTGGTGCCTCGATGGAGGAGTGAAAGGGGTATCCCCTCATTGGAGCTCACCATCTATATGGGGACAGATGGTTGATACGTAGATCACTGATCCAACTTGGGAGGCAAAGAGTAAGAGTGCGAATGAGAGCAGACAAGACAACGATCCTACGCACACGGGAGATCAGTGCCTTACAACGTCGCCCGACATAAGAATGCTTCTAAGCACTCGAACCTGGAGGCGGATGAGGTCTGTGCTCTGACGTACACTTAGAAGCACGTGAGGAAGAAGGATAAGGACGATACACATCGGGCGGGGGACTTCATTTCAGATATTTTTCGACAGATCAATGGAAGTTACAAATTAATTTGTTTATAGTTAAAATTTCAGCTATGTATTCGATGTCTGTTGCTTTAATGCCTTCAATGTCAAATCACTATTTAGGCCTCGTATGAACAGATCAGGGGGTTTGGGCAGCCGTTCAGATAGCCATCAGCGTCCATGAGTATGGGTACGAGTACCAGAGGATTGAAATGGTGGCTAGATACACTGGGGGTCCGTCAATAGGCCAAAAGCGCGTACGTAGCTTGCCCAGCACGACTGCACGTGCCGTGATAGGAGCGTTCCCAATCCCTGTTGCCTCTCCGCAGATGCAGACACCGATCGCTTAGCAACATGAACATGAGGACGATATCCATCGTATTGCTGAGGAGGTGTTCAGGATGATCAGGGCACGTGAGGATCGGGTACTGAACAATTATTTTTTGAAGTCAATATATACATGAACTAAACATGACTTACAATTACTGTCGATATTACTACGTCTGTGCCTTTACCTGCAGGGCTCTGTTGCTGGACATGCCGAGCCGAATTCGATGACGATATCCCGTGGACGAGGATGATCAGCAGAATTCTAATCCCAGTCTCGCCGATCCCTTCCCCTCCCATGCCCTCTTGGACTTGTGTGGATTCCCTCACTATTTATATCTCCCTTCCATTCCCTCCAAAACTCGTGCTTCCTTCCCCTCCCCTACTCTATTCGTATCCTGCTCCTGTGCCCTCCTCGACTCTGTATACATTTTATTTTTCGACTAGTATAGAATTTGTAAATTTATATATATGTATTGTATTTGTTTTAGGATTAAATAATTGTTGATGGATCATCGATTATTTAACCCATCAACAATTATTTAACCATAATGTGGATGGAGAATTGATTGTTGGATTAAGAATTTGGGTTACATGTTTGGGCATTAAAAAAAATTTAGAAGTTGATTTGACTTTTTGCGACGGTTTTTATTCCATCGCTGAAAGTCTTCAATACTAGTGTACATAAAAACTTTTAGTGACGGAAAGGTCTATCACTAAAGGTATTACTGATGGACTTTTAGCGATAGAATATCCGTCACTAAAAGGCCTTTATTTTTGTCAACGGATTTTTAGCGACGGAATACGCTAAAAATTCGTCGGTAATACCTTTAGTGACAGACTTTTCCATCGCTAAATATTTTACTAAACTAATAATATTTTTTAAGAAAATAACTAAAATACAAAAATTATCTTTACTTTCGTCGCTAATTTAATATATCGGCTTGTCAGTAAAAATCAATTTTTTTGGGGATGAATTGTCAAATTTCGTCAACAAACTTTTGGCGACGGAGTTATAGAGAACGGACTTTTAGCGACGGAGTGTCCGTCTCTAAAAATATTTTGCGACGAATTTAGGCCTTTTAAAAGGCCAGTTTCTTGTAGCAGTTCAGCATACATCTTTCACCGTTGGCTTCTCATGGTACAAGTCAGCAAGTGTGCCATTAGAGCAAATCCTAAAGTTTATCTTAAGATTGTTGTGTCGGTGTCTTCTTGATGGCGTAAAAAGAACGAAAAGAGTGAGGCAAGATGAGTCTTCAAGTTGCATTACAATGTAGATTTTCTTAATATGTAATTCATCCCTACCACTCTATGAAGTTGGTGTGCAAATCAGGTGTATCAAATTATCTCACATGATACAACGAAACACAACTTCGCCTATGCCTTTTTGCAAAACAAAATTGATTGCAGAAGGAGTAATGACATAACAAGGTTGCTTAAAACAGAAAATTAGTTTCTGCAACAAAATTATTTTCTGCAAGATCTCAAGAGGATATAAGAGGATAAAGAGAGATACTTAAAAAAATAATAGTTGTTTTTATCTAAATTAACTTTCTGTTGCATTTAGGCAATTGCATTGCCATTTATGCAGGCCAATCCCAACCATAGCTATGGTTTAAATGGACTTTGGTTATGCCCAAACCAATGACAATAGACATGAATGGTTTCAACCCTTGTGAAGTTCACCAGCAAGTGCATGTCGTACTTCTATTAAAGTAAAATCAGTTGGGCCAATTAAAATTAACCATGAAACTTGTGATGATAGCACCCAATACAAATGTTGAAAGCTGCCAAACCCACTATTGAAATACATTCACTGGCTAGCATAGTGAGGGAAGCCTTCCCTATCATGCTAGCTAGCTATGTCCAACAACCCCATGCTATGTGTCTATGAATGTTAAAACTTATACCCCTTTAAAGACGGGGTGTCTGTTACTAAAAGTCTTTTGTGAGACAGATTTAGGCCTTTAAAAGACCAGTTTCTTATAGTGGTTCAGCATACATCCTTCATTCTCATGGAACAAGTCAGAAAGTGTGTCCAAAGGTGGATTGCCTACGTCGCCTTTGCAACATTGAAATCTTTTGGGAGTCTATGCCATGGTCTCATTCTAATGCGCCTACGGCTCTGGGGCCATGAGAACGAAAAGCATGCTCAACGAGACAAAAGGAAATGCACGTTTTTCTGCTAATGCCTAAAGTCATTTCTTTATATGTGCTTAAGTTTGACGAAGTCCGCAACAAAGAATCTTCGCTATGCCATTAGAACAAATTCTAGAGTTTGTCTTAAGATTGTTGTGTCGGGGTGTCCCTGACGTCATAAAAAGAACGAAAAGAGTAAGGCAAGATGAGTCCTCAAGTTCCATTACAATGTATATTTCCTTACTATGTAAGTCGTCCCCACCACTCTATGAAGTTGGTGTGCAGATCAGGTCTATCAAATTCTCACATGATACAGTGAAACACAACTTCACCTATGCGTTTTTGCAAAACAAAATTAGCCGCAGAACAACTAATGACATTACAAGGTTGCTGAAAACAGAAATTATTTTCTATAACAAAATTATTTTCTGCAAGATCTCAAGAGGATAAAGAGAGATGCTTAAAGAAATGAAAGTTGTTTTTATCTTGACTTTCTGTTGCATTTAGGGAATTGCATTGCCGTTTATGCAGGCCAATCCCAACCGTAGCAATGGTTTAAATGGAATTTTGTTATGCCCAAACCAATGACCATAGACATGAATGGTTCCAACTGTTGTAACATTCACCACAAGGTGCACGTCCTTCTTCTACTAAAGTAAAATCAGTTTGGCCAACTAAAATTAACCATGACACTTGTGATGATAGCACCCAATACAAATGTTGGAAGCTGCCAAACCCATTGTTAAAATACACCCACTTGCTAGCTTGGTGAGGGAAGCCTTCCCTATCATGCTATCTAACTATGTCCCACTACCTCATGTTATGTGGCTATGAATGTTAAAACTTATACCCCTTCAGCGATAGGGTGTTTGTTGTTAAAAGTCTTTTGCGATGGATTTAGGCCTTTTAAAAGGCTAGTTTCTTATAGTGGTTCAGCATACATCCTTCACTGTTGGCTTATCCTATTGCAAGTCAGAAAGTGTGTCCAAAGGCGAGTTGCCTACGTCTCCTTTGCAACATTAAAGTCTTTTGGGAGCCCCTGTCATGATCTCATTCTAATGTGCCTAGGGCTCTGGGGTCATGAGAACGTAAACCACGCTCAATGAGACAAGAGGAAATGCAAGTTTTTTTGTTAACGCCTAAAGTTATTTCTTTAGAAGTGCTCAAGTTTGACGAAGTCCATAGCATGTGTTGTGTTATTCATTCGTCTTTATTCTATAATCAAGACTGTTAGAATCTTATAATAGCATAAACATAAGAACAATATGATTTTGAAATCACCCGAATAGACAGAAGCCATAAATTGCCAAAAATTTTATTCCGATGATGAAAGAACGCCAAGATGCGGAAGCGAACGTATCCCCTTTGGTGACCTTCACTACTCTTCTGTATTCTTGATGATGGAATAAAATTATGTATTTTTCATTAGTTTATGAGGTAAAAGAGTAGTCAAACATTATCATGCCTTAACCTCCAAGAAAAAAGAGATATTTATATAGAGAGAGTAGTGAAATAAATCCTAAGTTTGCCAAATCTCAACCGTCCATCAAAGTTAAAAGATTATAGTCTGTAAGCCTTTTTATACTCTCTAAATCATTAGTCTATTGGATGCTAAAATTAAATAGGCACATAATGTTATTTAGCCAATTTAATTAATTAATGTCCAAATCAAGTGAACATTAGTATGACCCGTTAGGCCACTTAATTAGATTGGACCGATCAAATCTGACATTCTCCCACTTGGCCGAGAGTTATACTTAAGTTAACTTCATAAGTTGTGACATAACGAAATTAAACAAAATATCCCATAAACTAGGCTAAATATAACCCAAAAAAATAGTAAAACCTAATCGAAGATAGTATCAGTATCTCTCAACACCATAGAACCGTTCTCTGGTTATATATATTAGAACTTTTGCCAAAAATAACAGTCAAATAGCTTAATAGACATGAATTTCATCGTTTCATGATAAATAACAATATGAACGAGTTCATGTGATTCTTACGTTAGTGTTTGTTTTAGCATACTTCAAATGTGCAGTTTAACGAGAAGTAACAAGCCATAAGCATAATATCCAAAATCCAAAACATAGGGTGATCACGTAAATGAATGTCTCAAATAAAAAACCCATCAATTATAAGGAAATGCTATCAACCAAACTCATGCTAGCAACATGTTCTCTAAAGATACTGGGTGGTAAGCCTTTCGTGACAGGATCCGTAAAAATAGCAGTCGTACTGATATGCTGAATAGATAATATGTGATTCTGAATTCTTTCCCTCACAACGAGATACTTAATCAATAATCACAAAGGTGTGTACACACCTTGCATTATCGGAACCAAAATAACCAATAACCTCAAAGTTATCTGACTTCCTATAGGTAAACATGAAATCCTTCTTGACTTTCTTAGCTGCTTTCCAATGACCCATTCTTGGGTTTATTTAGTAACGTCTAAGCATGCCAACAACATACTCTACATTTGGGCTAGTACAGACTTGAGCATACACGAGACTCCCTACTGCTGAGGCATAGGGAATAAGCTCTATTTCGTCTTGCTCCAGTTGGTTCCCAGGGCATTGTAGAAAATTGAATTTGTCGCTGTTAATAGCAGGGACAACAGTGGGAGCACATTTATGAATGTTAAACGTTTTTGAGAACCGTATCAATATAGGCTCTTTGGGAAAATCCCAATATTCCACAAGACCTATCTCTGTAAATCTCAATGCTTATAACGTTATAGGTGCGACACCCTTAACCCTGGTGACATCACCGGGCAGAGTTATCAACCATAATTACATTCAAAACCCTGTGTTGAATACAGAACAACTACATCCTTATAGTCATACATCATCAATAGACGCTCCAAAATGCGTCCTAGCAAAAATTTTCTTATAAACATACATCGTACTGTAGCGGAAGACATGTCGTAGGACTCTTATCAACCTATCTCGCAACTTCATCCTTATCCCACTATTTCTAGCTGGTCTTACCTCACACAACTTATCCCTTGCTCAACTTTTCTAGCTTGTTTCTCTTCCCTTTTCTAGAGGGTTCTCCTTGGTCAACCATATAACCTGCATAATACAACATAAGGAATGTGCACAAATCGCCCAGTAAAGACAACACGAGGAGTATCGTGTACAAATGATTCAAAAGACTCGGAGGAATAATAATCATCTCAACGATAGCAATGAATCAAGAGTAGTCAATAAATTTCAACATCAACATAAATTGTCAAACGATAATTTTTTCTTTTGTTAGACTGAGCGGCTTTAAGGCCTAACATAAATCATTAATGCCACCTCCTCATGGACAAGACTTACTGACTATGCAAGTGAACCCAAAATCCAAGGTCGTAAAGATAAACATAATTGAAATACAAATCATTAAAATCATCAATATCAAAAGAAAATCAAATGCAATGCATGTGGACACGACAGACAGGACTCGACCAGACACGACAGACTCTACTCGAGCGACATTCATTCTCTTTGGCCAGTGATCATAATTCACCGGCCATCCTCCTCGTATTGATGTCCCATTTTACAGGATGTTCATCTCAGTCTCAAATAGAGACATTGTCAACAAGAAGGGAACTCATCTAGAGTGCTTTCCCTAACCACTTTACAACCCAGCAGCAGGACTTCTTCAATGGGGTGGACTAAGGGAAAATTTGTTTCACCTTATGTCCTCAACAACACAGCTCAACAAGGAATACCAGATCAGAAGATCAACCGGTGTTCAGACCTAACAACAAAGTTCAATGTAACATCATTAACAGGGCGGACTTGTGAGAAGATTACTGCAAGCCCTCAACAATGTTCTTACATAAGAGGAATGTCGATTGCCAATAAGTGCCGACATCTCATAACAACACGCAACGACCTCAACAACATCATCATCAAAGATAGGGCAGACTCAGGAGAAGTTTGCCACAAGTCCTCAATGGTGTTCTCAAAGATAAGAGACGTTAGCTATCAAGAATTGCCGACATCTCACAACAACCACACAACAACCCCTACAAAATATCACCCCCAACGTCAAGTATGCTAATCGAGTCAAATTATAGCATACTAGGACACGCATCATCCTCATTAAATTCTATCAACAGGGCAGACGAAGGGAATTATTCTACCCTAAGTCCTCAACAACACAATTCAAATATATGTATACCGATCACAATGACTACCGGTGTTAACCCATAACAGCAAGAGTCCAACATAAATGTCATCAACATGGTATGTTAATTGAAACAATGAATTAGCATAATAGAACCGCATTGTCCTTACCTGATTGGCTTATAGCCGAAGCAACTCACAATCTCTGATTGCAATGAGCTGCATCACCTAATCAAATAATACTCTGCTCATTAGACATCATTCAACATATACGCACTCCTTATTTTACCCCATCCCACTTAACTGTTCATAGCGTCTTATAATAGTTAGTTAATCCGATCCGATAGCCGGATCCTTAACCTAGCCTTACCAACGTATTAGCAATAGTCAATATCTCATTATTTCAACGTATTCACACCATTCCTCACTTCCCACCTCTCCGAATGCTAGATTATGTGCGTTTCCTAAATTTTGGCGTCAACCTAGCAAATTACCAAAATACCCCCTAGCGGCCATCGCCCCAACAAACATCTGAAAACCCCTTCAAAATAACTTTTCAGATGTCTTACACTCCTTCCCAACCCAACAGTCCTTCAAAGCATTTTATAGGAAAAATTCCCAAAATACCCCTATCTAAGTGGCAAATTACCGAAATGCCCCCGAGGGTTCATTATCACCACAACACCCCGAATCAGCTTCAAAATAACTTTTCAGGTGTTTTACAACCCTTTCCAAGCTAAAAATTCCTTTGAAAAACTTTACCGAAAAATTACCAAAATACCCCTTTCCGGGTAGCAAATTACCAAAATGCCCCATAAGGGTTCCCGGCATCAAAAAAAATCTCAAAAGTGCTTTAAAATGCTATTTTAATGCTCCTGAATTCATTCTTGAGCTAAAAAGTATTTTAAAAAAATTTTACCCAAAACAAATCCCGAAACGATGTCCGAACCGAGCGCTTAAAATCCTGTTCGGCCAAAAATAGCTAACAACTTTAGAATGACCCAAAATTTAGGAAAATGGAACTTCTCAGCATCATAGAGTCCTCATAAAAGTTTTTTGTGCAAAACCGTGCTGGTTTGGTATTTTAAAATTTTACCGAAAAGTTTCAAACTTCCCTCGTCTGTTCACCCCTTTCCTAACCTCGAAAAAATCTAAAAATTTTCAAAGATATAGGTCTCCTAAAAATAACTTGGGTCTATTTTTTTTACTTTGGCTAAATATAATCTTAACTATTTTTAAAAATTCAAATTAGAACCTATATATTAAGGTTTCATCTTTAGCGACAATTACAAGTCATTATTCAGATTCAAACACACACTATTACACCTTGAACGCACACACCAACCTTCCTCTTCCCTGAACCAGCCATATACGTGGGTTTTGTAATACCCCAATATTTTTTATGCTATATTATTGCTTTAGATTAATTAAATAACTAAATAAGCAATTTTGTGGTCTTTTTGCTATATTATGAAAGTTTTGGTGCCTTTTGAATAAGAGGCTTAAGTTCAGGGGGTTTTGTGTAATTTGCTAGTTTGGGGCTTTGATATAAATAGCCTTTTTCCCCTTCCAGCCTCCTCTTTCTTCTCGGCAGGCCGCCTCTCTCATTCTCTTCTCCATTTCAACCTCTTTTATTTCAAAGGATTTAGTTGCTCCGTTTATATCGGTGTCACCGGAGTTATAGCGGTATCTTTAGGAACTTTGATTATAGTCACGACTTTCGTTTTCGGGGCGTGACAGGTTTGCTCTTCCTTAATTTTCGCATGGATTTCCATTTTTCTCACATTTACATTACCTAATTTCCTTGCCTTTCATACTTTCAAGCTCTAAATCAATTTGCTTTATGTAATTACATCCAATTAAGTTCCCACAATTTGAATTAAGTCTCCAAGGATGAAGAACACACACACACACTAAAACACACACCCGCGCACACTGAAATCAACCAAATTCGAAACCTAAATAGTTTCTCGTTCCTCGTTGTTTTAGATTCTTATATAACACCATCTCAACAAGAATCCATTACAATTTTTCTATCCCCAATCATATACATACACACCCGAATGTATATACATATATAAGAATACTCAATACATATTCATCCCAAATTTTTCACAAATTTTCACGATTAGGGTTCGAAATCAAGAAATTAACCTGAGGAATTCCTTCTTTATTTCCTTTCTTCTCCTCTTTCTTCCTTCTCTTTTCTTTTCTTCTTCTTTTCCCGTTGCTTCTGCCCTATTCGTGTTCTTCAAGTTCTTAAGTTTGCATTATTTATATTTTCACCCCAAATTCTTTTTATAATTTCTTCCCACTAGATTTTCTCTCAAAGCATTTTAATATTTTCCACTTTGACTCAGCTTATTGCAACCAGGAGGTGGCCATTGTGCATGGTCTAATTTCCTCAGATTATGACACATTTTGCCAACTTTTGAAATTTGCACTTTGGCCCTTCAAGTTTCTAAAATTGCATTTTGACACCTCAACTTTTAAAAATTACAATTTGACCCCAAAACCACCCTAACCCCTCCTTTAGCCCCCTAACACCCCATTATCATTGAAATAATGCTACTAAATAAAAATATGAATCCCGTTCACCACATTTTTTTCAAAATTATATTTTTGTCCCCCCTAACTTGTCAAAATTGCATTTTAACCCCCAAGGCCACACTAACCCCCTATTTAGCTTCCTAACACTTAATCATCACCAGCATATTGCTACTTAATAAAAATAACACCCCTCAATAAATCAAACTCATGGTTAGATTAATTTTCGGTATTTTCTGGGGTATCACAATAGACCTCTCCAAGATCTTTCATAACAAAAATCTTAGATAGAAAATTTTGGTCTCCTGTAACATATGTATATCACTACTAGCAAGTAAGATATCATCTACATACAAAACTAGAATGATAAACTTACCCCCCCTGATCTTTAGGCATATACATTAGTCCACTGTATTTCTTTAAAATCAAATTTACTAATAACATCATGGAACTTAAGATACCACTATCTAGAGGCTTACTTTAAATCATATATGGATTTCTTGAAGTGACGTTTCACATGTTCCTTGCCTTCAATCATTAAACCTTCTGTTTGCATCATATAGACATTTTCATGCAAGTCATCATTAATAAATACTATTTTTACATCCATTTGATGTAGTTTTAAATCGTAATGAGCCACTAAAGCCATGACTATTTGAAAGGACTCCTTTTTTGACACATGAGAAAATGTTTCATTATAATCTATCCCCTCCCTTTGAGTGAAATCTTTAGCGATAAGTCTAGCCGTGTATCTTTCGACATTACCTTTAGGATCTAGCTTAGTTTTGTGGACCCATTTACAGCCAACGGCTTTGGCCTCTTCAGGCAAGTCAACAAGATCGCAAACTTCAATCATTTTTATTGACTCTAACTTATCTTTCATGGCCTCAAGCCATTGAGTTGAGTGATTGCTCATAATAGCTTCTTTAAAGGATGTACGATCATTTCCTATGCATAGATTATAGTCAGCTTCATATAAGTACACAATATAGCCATTGAAGATAGTTGTCCATCTCTCTTCCTGACCTTCAAAGAGGTTGTTTGTTAATAGGAATTGGAGCATGATCTATAATAGGGGGAGTATCATCATGTACTACCTTGGGTGCATCGTTATCCTCTATACGAGGTAGGGCTGTATACGAACTGAGTTCGAGCCGAATAGGGGTGTGTTCGAACTCGGTTCGCATATTTTTAGAGATGTTTGAGCTCGGCTCGTATTCGTTTTGGAGCCAGACATGGGTGTTTGAACTCGACTTGAGTTCGTCAACGCACAACTCGGGCTCGACTCAGCTCGTTTGTTTAAAGAAACAAACTGAATCAACGGTCAAAAATATGATCAGAGAAATGATCCATAAAAGGAGATCCAGATCTATACCGATACCAAAGATTTAGAGAGATTGCAGATCTGATCGGGGTGATGCCAGATCTGATCCAGATCTGGTCTGGGGTGATGGATATACATGAAAGTTGTGCGTACGTAGGTGGAATCACGCACGCACACTTGTGTAATATCACTAATCTTTCATTCACCGCAGAAAAGATAGCAATTAGAAAGGCATCCGTGACAGAGAGGATTTGGCTTGTGTGGAGGAGCAGCTGCCATTTGTGGGCCTGTGGCCTGATTTGGCGGTGGTCTAGCCGGCGACGTGGGCAATGGTTTGGCCAGCGGTGTTCTTGTCTGATGAGAGAGAGAGAGCAGACAGTGTTTGACTGTTAGAGTGTCGGAGAGAAGGCCACGATGTGGGGGTGGTCTAGCCGGCGGTGGGGGCGGTGGTCTAGCCGGCGATGTGCCTGTATGATGACTACGTATATTGGCCGGCGGTGTGGGTGTTTGACTACTGAGTGTGTGGGTCTCTAATGAGAGAAAGAAAATGAACTTAGTGATTAAGAGAGGAAACATGGGTGATCCACATGCTTCCACGTCCTAGCATAAGACATAGATATTTTGTGTAGGTTTGTAATATATATATATATATATATATATATATATATATATATATATATATATATATATATATCATATTTTTAATGAATAAATGAACCGATGTTCATTTATAAGGCTTGGCTCGTGTTCGGCTCGCTAAGTAAACAAGCCCTCTTGTTCACGAACATTAAGAAACAAATATCATCATGTTCAAACTTGGCTCGTTTAATAAACGAGCCCTGAAATCGTGTTCGTGTTTGGTTCACCTATTACATGAACGAACATGAACGAGCCTTTTAGGGAACGAACCACGAGTTGTTCGTGAACAACTTTGTTCATTTACAGCCCTAATATGAGGTAATGGTGCACCAACCTTTTGGATAACAGGAATGGAAACATGATCGTGAATTTCCTCAAGGTTTATCATTCTTGGTGTACTTCTCCCACTATACTCAGTATCTTCAAAAAATATTGCATGCCTAGTTTCAACAATTCTAGTGGTATTTGATGAATAGTAAAATTTTAGACCTTTCAGGGTAACTTATAAAATAACAACTTATGGTCTTGGGATCGAGTTTCTTAGTATGTGGATTGTAAACTTTTGCTTTAGCTAAATAGCCTTACATATGAAAATATCCCTAACTTGGTTTTCTCTGTGTCCATAATTTAAAAGGTGTTTTAGGCATAGACTTATTGAGAACCCTGTTAAGCATATGCATAGCTATTTTAAGTGCTTCAACCCACAAAAACTCTGGTAGAGTGCTTTGGTATATCATACTTCGCACCATATCCATGAGGGTATGATTTTGCCTTTCAGCTCACCATTCTGTTGGGGTGTACCCGACATTGTATACTGAGCAACGATGCAACATTCTTTTAAATATAAAGCAGAAAGACTAAGGTACGACCCGTTTCAAAGAATTTTTCATAATATTCTCCCTATCTGTCAGATCTTACAACTTTAATCTTTAGGTCGAGTTGATTTTTTAACTTTTGCTTTGTAAGTCTTAAACATGGCAAGTGATTTGGATTTCTCATTATTGAGTTAAATACGAGGATAGTCATCAATGAAGGTGATAAAATATTTATGACCACCAATACTTGGTGTAGGGAAAAGTTCACAAATGTCAGTGTGGATCACTTTTAAAAGACCCTTACTTTGAGTGGCACCATGTTTATTACCTTTTACAAATTTTCCTTTAATACATTCAATGCATGCGGCAAAATATAAGAAATTTAAAGAATGAAGAATTCTATCCTTAATAAAGCGTTCCATTCTACCTCGTGATATGTGACTTAAACATTCATGCCGTAATTTTGTGAAATTTTCATTATCTCATTTTCTCTTACCCCAAGTTTTAGCAACTACATTATTCACATTCATTATTTTTAAAGATTCTGTGAAAGAAGCATCCAAACGTAATTTATAGAGGTTTCCCTCCAACAAACTAGAACCAATATCTTTAAAAGAAAAGAGAGAAGCCTTTATTCTCAAACTTAAACGAATATCTAAAAGAGTTTAAGTTTAGAAATAGAAATAAGGTTTCTAGTCATACTGAGAATATAAACAATATTAACTAAATCCAAATTGATGCCACTCTCCAAAACTAAACGGAGGGTTTGTACAACTTTAACTTGAGCTTTCTCTCTATTTCCTACTGGCACATTACGATTCCCTTTGTTTTAACTTCTTCACGAAAAGGAATCCCTGCAATGAATTATCAATGTGAACAATTGTACCTGTGTCAACCTACCATGTATTTAAAGGTTCATCAATTGTATAAGACCCATAACAAACGGAAATAGATAAATTACCTTTCTTTGCCACCCACTCTCTGAATTTCTGACATTCTTTCCTCATATGTCCTTTAGCTCTACAGAAGTGACACTTAGGACCAGAAGGACCATTGGTACCAGAAGAGCTTGCCTTATTAGTCTTGGTTATAGAAGCATTCTTATTCCCTTGTACGCTACATATGCCAAATTTCTTTCCTTTAGATGGACCAATTGTGGCAACATGAGTACCATCAAGTTGTTCAAATTTTATCCTCTCTTCTTCTTGGACACACATGGAAATCAACTCACTCATCTTCCACTTCTCTTTCGACATGTTATAGTTGCTCGCCCAGGAAGGGAAGTCATAATAAGGTGCATGAGAAAACCCTCAGAGATTTTCATGTCCAAGACTTTTAGTTGAGAAGTCATATCATTCATCCTCAAAATATGATCACGAACACCACTGGATCCACTGTACCTGAGCATAATCATTTTAGTGATGAGAGTAGTAGCATGTGCCTTGGGAAAGCCTTAAAACTGCTCTTCAATATGAGCAAGGTACATCTTAGCATTATCTGAGTCAGGAATGGCTCCGATAGTTGCAGTCGTAATGGAGCCTTTCATTGGGATATGTGGTTGGAACGCTCTTACTTTTCATAAGTCGCCTTTTACTCAGTAGAACTTTTAGTCGTAAGGGTAGCAGACGCGTCAACCCATAATGCATAATCCAAATCCATAACTCTAAGAATTATGCTAATCGGCTCTTTCTATTTTCTAAAATTGGTGCCACTCAATGATTCAATAGAGAAAAGATAGATAGTAACACAACATGAAAAAACACTTTTAGCGACGGACAATTCCTTAGCTAAAAATCCCTTAGGGTCACTAAAGACTTTTAGGGACGGGCAACCCGTCGCTAAAAGTTTAGCGACGGAGTTTAGAAATCTGTTGCCTAAAAATTGACATTTAGCGATGGGGCGATATATTCAATTAGCGACGGAACATTCGTCGCTAAATATATTTTCCGTACTTTATTTAATTTTTTTAAAAATATATTATTGCGTAAAATATTTAGCTACGGAAAAGTTCGGCTACGCAATATCCATTGCGTCCGTCGGTAATACTTTTAGCGACGGCCTTTTCCGTCGCTAAAAGTCAAATCAAATTTTAAAAAATCTTTTCTTTTTAATACCCAAACCTATAATTAACTCACAATCCCCAAGAATCAATTCTCAGTCCAGATTAGGGTTAAATAGCTGCTAATGGATCAACAATTATTTAATCGTATTGATTCAAACACAGTACATATATAGATAAATTTACAAATTCTATACTAATCAAAAAATAAAAAATATGTAGAGTTTAGGAGGGCATGGGAACATGATACAAATATAATAGATGAGGGGAGGGGATCACAAGTCTAGGAGGGCATGGGAGGGGGATACAAATAGGGGCGAGGATCTGGGCAAGTGTAGGTGGGCACGTGAGAGGAATGGCTCAGGGGTCGGCGAAACCGTGATCTGAATCTTCCTGATCATGCCGTCCACGAGAGTACTATCATTGGGATCTGGCTCAGTATGTCCAACAACATTACCCTAATCCCCTAATCTATTCATACGAGGCCTAGAAAACAATGATTGACATTGAAGACATTAAGGCAACATACATCGAATACATAGCCAAAATTTTGTTTACTTAAACAAATTAATTTATAACTTACATCGATCCGAGTGTACATCAGAGCACAGACCTCATCCAGCTCCAGGTTTAGGAGAGCAAAAGTGGCTAGTGATGAGAAATGGCAGTTTTTTGAGAATGGAGGGACAGAGTTTGCCAAGGACAATGGTGTAGTAGAAAGTATTTCTTGATGTTCAGGCATGAAGGTGACTTGGTTTTTTTCTATAGAATAGATGGACAGAGCTTGCAGAGGACAATGATGTAGTAGAAGGGTATTTCTTAGTGTTCAGGCATGAAGGTGACATGGTTTTTTGGAGAATGGATGGACAGAGTTTGACGAGAACAATGGGGTATTTCTTGGTGTTCAGGCATGAAGGTGACATGGTTTTTTTGAGAATGGATGGACAGAGTTTGCCAAGGACAATGGGGTAGTAGATGAGTATTTCTTGGTGTTCAGTCATGAAAGCGAAATGATTTTTGATGTTGTGGTCTTTGATCATAGATCTTGTGAGAAAAAAATATCTAACTCTGGCAAAACCATCTAACCAAAGTGAGGCGAAAGAGAATTCAGCTTGACCAATCGGGTTAGATGACAGCACTACTGTTTCTCTGTACTGCATCCACTTGTGTATCCACCCATAAAACCGGACTGGTGATGATGCCATTTTACCACCATTCTCCTTTTCTAATGCAACAACTCAAATTTATTGCACAGACACCTTATCTTCTCAAAAATTGGTAACATATGTAACAGTCTTCTCCACATTAAATTCTACAATTAGGATTAATCCGGGCTAATTATAATTTAATTAGGATTTACTTAGGGTTAATTGACTCAATTTTGGCTAATGAGTTCAATTAGGGTTAATTGATTCCATTAGGTTTAATCGGGATTAATTGCAGTTAATTGGTTCAATTAGGGTTAATAGTGTTTAATTATCCCTCGTTCAATTAATAGGGTCAATCAAGGTTCATTACGGTTAATTGGTTCAATTACGGGTAATTAGAGTTTAATTAATTAGGGTTAATTTGGTTTCATTGGTTCAATTAGGTTTAATCGGTGTTAATTACGATTAATTAGTTTAATTAGGGTTAATCGCAATTAATTAGGACTAATTAGTTCAGTTAGGTTTAATTAGGATTAATTACGATTAATTGGTTCAATTACGGGTAATTAGGTTTAATTAGGGTTATATTGGTTTACTTAGGGTTAATTAGTTCAAATAGGTTTAAGCGGGGCTATTTACAGTTAATATTAATCAGGGCAAATTAGGGTTAATTGGTTCAATTAGGGTAAATCAGGATTAATTAGAGTTAATTGGTTTAATTGGGGTTAATTACAGTTAATTGGTTCAGTTAGGGTTAATCGGATTTAATTAGGGCTAATTCATTCAATTAGGTTTAGTCAGTGTTGATTATGGTTAATTGGTTCAATTACGAATAATCAGGGTTTAATTAGGATTAATTTGGTTTACTTAGGGTTAACTGGTTTAAATAGGTTTAATCGGGGCTAATTACTATTAATTGGTTCAATTAGGATTAATCAGGGCTACTTAGGATTAATTGGTTCAACTAGGATAATCGGGATTAATTAGGGCTAATTGGTTCAATTAGGTTTAATCAGGGTTAATTATAGTTAATTGGTTCAATTACGGTAAATCGGGATTAATTCGGGTTTAATTAGGATTAATTTGGTTCAATCAGGGTTAATTAGGAACAAATTATGGGTAATTAGAGTTTAATTGTTACAATTACATAACAACAAATTAAATACAATTACATTAATTATAACAAATTAAATACAATTACATTATAACAAATTAAATACAATTATAACAAATTAGGATTCAATTGCACTACAACAAATCAAATTAAATACATACCGAGGACAAACAGTGGCCGTTGGCCGGCGCTGCGGTGGGCGACCCTCGGGACTACAGTGGCGGTGGGCGACGACTTGGGCCTGCAGTGGATAGGTGGTGGGCCACCGAGGTGAGGGGCTGTGGCAAAAGAGACCGGTGGCGGGGGAGGGCGGCAGGAGAACATTGGCGATGGAGTGAATGACGGCGACGGAGAGAAGAGTGAGTGACGACGATGAAGAGAGAGAGAGGGGAGAGAGGAAATTTTGGTTTTATTAGGGTTCACTTTTAGTGACAGATAAATACACAAATCCTTTTCTGAAGGAAAATATGGCGTATCACTTATAACCTTCTGATGGGCTGATTATTAATATACAAATGATTTTTCACCGTTAGTAATTTAGAAATCATTACAAGCAACATAAGCATGAATTATATCACCGGTGGGCAGAAAATAATTTGACCCATGCAACTTCTTATTTCCTTTATTTCTGCTTAAAAATTAAAATATAATCTTCCTTTGAACCGATTAATATTTTGAATTAATAAGCATAACGTGATGTGATTTTATCATTATGTCCACTTATACAAGACCATAAACTTTCGCTAGGCCACTTACTACCAAAATAAGTAAGAACCATCAATTATTTCAAGCTCATTATCATAGTTTGGACATGTCAAACGAAGCATAAGATTTTAGCATGATCTCGTAATTTTAGATTAATTCTTGAAATTATAATAATATTGGCACGTTAAATTCATTAGTATCCCAAGATAAACTAATATTAAAACATAAGCTTCTTTACAAATTTTATTTTTCTAAGGCTCAATTGAAATACACAAGCTCTTCTAAAACCCCATTTTTAAAGTGGCCAAAACAAGCCCAAATCAGCAGCTACAAGTACATTAACAATATTCGTGAAATATTGGCGATATTCGCGAATTTATCGTGATAAATTAATATAAAGTCTAAAACGCAATTTCATCGCGAATATTTGAAATTTTCACGAATTTATCACGAGTGAAATGGAACTCGCCGACTGCATGGATTCGAACCTGGTTCGTGGTGGTTGGTAACTCAACTTCGTGCCATCAAACAACCATAAGGCTCTATTTTTTATTTTGATCATTTGACCAAAAGTAGTAGATTTATTTAGCCACATATAGTTATTTAGCACTACCCTACATTCTCCATTCATTTTTTTCACTCAGCACACCACCACTTGATTTTTGAAAAAAAGTAACTACATATAATTTAGTCACACATAGTTATATAGCACTACCCCTAAATTCTTTTCATTTTTTTTACCCGTCACTTAAAAGAGTTGAAGAATTGTTATATTTTTGTTATTTCAATCGTGGAGTTTATAAATTTTATATACTTAAAACTATTATAACCTGAGCGATTAATTATCGAATTTGTTATACCCTGAAAAATTTTCTTTTCCTTGTGCGAAATTATTATTTTAAGCAAATGAATTTGTGCTCTTTTTGATTATATTGAAAAAATTGTGCTTAACATTTTTGAAATTTTCGGTCGAATGAATAGTGGTTTCATTTGAATCAAAATGGGAAGGGTAATGATGTTTTGGAGTGACTGAAAGATTTGGTCGAATGTAAATAATTTTGCTTTGAATGAAAAGATTTTTGCTTCGAACGAAAAGTATTTAAATCGTGTAGAGTGAGTTACTGAAGTTTTCATTCAAATTCAAAGTTTTAATTTGAATGAAAACCTGTTTTCGGTTGAATGAAATGTTTTCGGTTGAAGTTTTCGATTGAAGTTTTCAATTGAATGAAAAGTTTTCTGTTGAGTGAAAAAGTTTTTATTCGAATGAAAATAGTTTTCGGTCGAATGGAAAACAAGTTTTGAAGAAACCATTTCATAACTGTCGGATTCAGTCGAAGCAACATTTTTTTTGGTCGAATAAAAAGTTTTCATTCGAATGAAAACTTAAATTTTGTTTTGTATAAGTAGCTTTCTTTTTTCCTTTTTAGTCTTTTTGGGGTTCTCTATTCCTTTTTTCCTTGTGGTGGAGAGGGAGAGAAGAGAAGGCTTGGGAAGTTCAGGAGTTTTAAGGTGGAGCTTAAGGATTTGTATTTCTCAAAGGCTTGATTAAGGTAAGGGTTTATTTTTGAAATTCAAATCAGCGATGGACCAATCGCTCATGTAAGTCCTTAGTTTCTTTTTGAAATCCGAACTTCTTCAAAGGGAGTTAAGTGATTCTTCTTCTCATTTTGTTTTGAGCTTTGCTATGAATAACTTGTTCTCAATGTTATGACTTGTGAAATTCAATTTTCGTTGAATTTATTTGACCTCAGAATTCGCCATATCGATATCATTCGTTTCAGTGATTAATTATTATCACTATTTCATAAACTTTGTATATTGTTCGACATGTTCGATATTTGATAACGGTTATCTTAAGATTTTTTTTTTGTTTTGGTAACTTTATGAGTCATGTCACAGTGTACGTGACTTATTTCTGACTTACCCACGTAAATTGGAACGTGGGCTAGCTTAGCTGGAATTGAGTTAGAGATCGCGATCTTACTTTCTGAACTGGTCTCATGTGTCAGTAATGACGTATGTGACCACTTTCTGAATGACTCTCTAGTGTCTGTTTCTGTACTCAATTATATATTTTGGTATTTGATATTTGGTCTGACTTCTGTTCAGTCAAAACTGGTGTGCCTTTGAAATCTTATCTTTCAGATATAGTTTGACATTTGAAATTTGGTTTGATGTCCATTCCGTTGAAACTTTTGCGCTTCCAAAATTTGTGCTTCTCAGATATTTTTGCTTTTGTTTGATGGTCATTTGAGCGACCTTACTGGGCATTTGACTCATTCCGTTATTGTTTCTCCTTTCAGGTTATTAGTAGGCGGGATTTTGGATTGATAGGCTAGCTGTGTGACCAAGAGTCAGCTACCTTATTTCAGAGTTAGTATTGACATTTAAGTGTAACAACTAAGACAAGTTGGTATTACTTAGATTTTGTTTTTAAACTCCGTATTGGAGAAATTTTGGATTGTATAAAAGCTTTGGCCATTATGTTAGATATTGATATATTTTGGGATTTTTTAGTGCATGCTCTAACTGATCATTCGGGAGACTTCCGATAATTTTAAGGTTTTCTCTTACTTTTGTTTATTATTCGACCGTTCACACTCATAGAATAATAATTTTTGGGGCGTGACAGAAATGGTATCAGAGCTTATGTTTGAAATTCTGAGACTCCTAAGCCTAAGATATACTGATTGGGCTTAAACCTTGAAAAGGTGGATTAAGTTTGGAAAATTTATTTCCATTTACAGTATAAGATTGAGATTTGACCATAAGCTTTAGATTTGGGTTGAGTACACAATCGTAGAACGAATGTTAGTTGTCTTTGAAATTCAGATATTTTCAGTATCAAGGAGAATAATTGAAGGATAAGGCTATGATCTTTGAATGTTTATGAGTAGCTCTCTCAAATAGTGTATGGAAAAAGATTGTGATCTCAAGATACAAATGATATAGTGACAGAGATTTTGTGCAAAATTTGAAAGGAAGATGTGACATCACTAGATCACAATGCCCCTTTATTCAGTTGTTTCGATATCCTTTGCGAGCATTTAAGTGTTGAACCTAGAAATTTGAAACATATCTATATGTAGATACTTTTATGGAACCCTGTGATGATCTTATGATTTATAATTCTTGCCCCATCAGTATTGATTTCAGATATTTAATAGTTGACATAATTTTCTGGTTATGGAACACTTTGAGGTTATTTGGGGGTATAGACTGATTGTCTTCCAATAATACCAAGATGGATTGCTTTAGAAAAGAGAATGATTATGATCTTCTGGCGAATAACTTTGAAAACTAGAAGCTATTTGTAAATGTTGTGACTGAGAAATATAAATGATGTGGTAGTTGAAAGGCTTAAACTTTGCTGGATGCACGATATATGTGAAATTAAGAATAATATATTTTTCTCTGTGATAAATTTGATAATAGTTTAAGCTGGTTTGCTTTGAGGTATCAGGGTGCGCAGCGAAAGCGTGGTGGCCTTTGGTACGAGGAGTAAGTGCTTATTGATATTTGGTTATTCATACTAACTAAGTTGATGTATGCTTCAAATGTTATCTGATGGTTTTGATTTTGATGTCAGAATAAGATTAAATGAGGAAAATATTAATCATTAGGTGATCTCATGGTTTGTCTGGTGAATTACATAGACATTATGTCATTGCAATTTTAGTTAAGCCTTAGATTTGAATTCGTGATCTTTTGTAATTGAAATATATGGGCAAGAAGTTGAGCTCGATGTTGCATTAAGAAATTGTGTGTTTGAAATATTAAAATATTTTTGGAGTATAAAATCTTGGAATATTTGATACTAGTGATTTTATCATGGATAATCATATTTGAAAGTCTAACAGTGAGGGTAAAGCATTGGGCGGAAAGCGTACCAATAATTTAGTAACTTTAATTATAAGTTACATTCAGTTGTCAGCAAAATGTTATTAAGAACGTATTTAAATGGCTCTATTTGTGACTTTGTACGGGCGTAAATTTTGATTTGAAGATTATAGAATATAAATCCTTTGTGATTAATGTGATGATTGGTTACTACTTTTGGTGTACGATTGAAGTTAAGCGTGTCAATATTAGGCATTGTACCAAGGCTATGGTTTGATATGTTATCATAATGACGCAACGTGAGCCTGTCGGTATTGTATTGATTTCAGATGATTTGAATTTTGATTGGTGTAACTTGATTCAGCGTGTTTCATTTTTTAACCAAGTATAAATACTTTGAGGAGCAATCTGAATATATTTTGGGGTGGTGATCACAATGGAAGTTAAAAACTTAAGTTTGAATTTTGTAAAACACGTCATATGGGATGAGAAATTGCTTAGTACTTGGTACACCTCAAGCTTAAAGTTAAGCGTGTTATCCAGATTATGTAAAGAGTAGCGCAGGGGAGGCATTATGTATTGGAGATGGATTTCATTGTTGAATTTTGAATGTCGTAATTTTAGTTCAGTCAATTTCGTAGGCTAGTTGAGTCATGTATGTTTCGAAGTTAGAATTTCAGTTAAAAGTATGAGGAATGTATTGACTCGTGTTGGAAAGTAACAAGTTAGTTGATGATTAAAGAACGTTTTAAATTCCGAGGACGAAATTCTTTTAAGGAGGGGAGAATGTTATACCTCGAAAATTTTTCTTTTTCTTGTGTTGAATTATTATATTAAACAAATAAATTTGTGGTCCTTTTGATAATATTGAGAAAATGGTGGTCAACATTTCTGAAATTTTCGGTTGAATGAATAGTGATTTCATTCGAATCAAAATGGGAAGAGTAATGATATTTTGGAATGACTAAAAGATTTGGTCAAAGGTAAATAAATTTGCTTCGAATGAAAATAATTTTGCTTCAAAATGGGTTTGATTCAAATGAAAATAGTTTTGATTTGAATGAAAATGAGTTTGCTTTGAATAAAAAGTTTTTGCTTCGAATGAAAAGTATTTAAATCGTGTAGAGTGAGTTACTGAAGTTTTTATTCGAATGAAAAGTTTTCGGTTGAATAAAAAGTTTCTCAAAACAGTTTTTGAATGGAAAACAAGTTTTGAAAAAACCATTTCACAACAATCGAATTCAGTCGAAGGAACATTTTTTTCGATCGAATGAAAACTTAAATTTTGTTCCGTATAAATAGCTTTCTTTTTTCTTTTCTAGCCTTTTTGGGGTTCTCTATTCCTTTTTCCTTTGTGGTGGAGAGAGAGAGAAGGAAGAGAAGTTCAGAAGTTCTAAGGTGGAGCTTAAGGATTTGTATTTCTCAAAGGCTTAATTAAGGTAAGGGTTTATTTTCGAAATTCAGATCAGCGATGGACAACTCGCTCATATAAGTCCTTAGTTTATTTTTGAAATCCGAACTTCTTCAAATGGAATTAAATGATTCTTCTTATCCTTTTGTTTTGAGCTTTGCTATGAATAACTTGTTCTCAATGCTATGACTTGTGAAATTCAATTTTCGTCGAATTTGTATGACCTCAGAATTTGCCATATCGATATCGTTTGTTTCAATGATTAATGATTACCACTATTTCGTAAACATTGTGTATTGTTTGACATGTTCGATATTTGATAACGGTTATCTTGATATTTTTTTTTGTTTTGGTAACTTTAGAAGTCATGTCACAGTGTATGTGACTTATTTCTGATTTACCCACGTAGATTGGAACGCGGACTAACTCAGTGGGAATTGAGTTAGAGATCGCGATCTTACTTTCTGAACCGGCCTCATGTGTCAGTAATAACGTATGTGACCACTTTCTTACTGGCTCTCAAGTGTCTGTTTCCGTACTATATATATATATATATATATATATATATATATATATATATATATATATATATATATATATTTGGCATTTGATATTTGGTCCGACCTCTGTTCAGTCGAAACTGGCGTGCCTTTGAAATCTTGTCTTTCAGATATAGTTTGACATTTGAAATTTGGTTTGATGACCGTTCCGTTGAAACTTTTGCACTTCCGAAATTTTCGCTTCTCATATAGTTTTGCTTTTTCTGATTGGTCTTTTTAGCGACCTGACTGAGCATTTGGCTCATTCCCTTATTGTTTTTCCTTTCTTGTGATTAGTAGGTGGGATTTTGGATTTGAAGGGTAGCTGTGTGACCAAGAGTCAGCTGCCTTATTTCAGAGTTAGTATTGGCATTTAAGTGTAACAACTAAGACAAGTTAATATTATTTAGGTTTTGTTTTGAAACTCCGTGTTGGAGAAATTTTGGATTGTATAAAAGTTTTGGGCCACTATTTCAGATATTGATATATTTTGGGATTTATTAGTGCATGCTCTTATAGACTGTTTGGGAGACTTCCGATAGTTTTAAGGTTTTTTCTGACTTCCGTTTATTATTCGATCATTCATGCTCCGGGAATAATATTTTCAGGGCGTGACAGAATTATTTTCGATTTATAATACGAACTTTGTTATTTCACTGAATTATTTCCGATTCACTTGTAAAATTCTCCGAATAATTTTTGAATTTCGTATTATTGCTCATGCCGAATAATTTCCGAATACGGTGGTACCATGCCTACAAGGCCTTTTTCCTAAGAAGCCGAACAGGCCCAATCATGGGGCTACAAGGCCGAATTTAAATTCAACCGAAACAGGTCTAACTTCGGGCAATAACAATTTCGGCCCAACAGCTTCGGCCGAACTTCATCAAGCTACAAGGGCCAATCACGCAGGTCACAAACAGGCCAAAACCAGGCCTAAATAATTTTTCTGCTGGGCCATTTAACAGGCCACATGGCCTCCAAAAGGCATGAGCCACATGCCTCACTGCCCAAACAGGCCACATGCCCTTTCAGCATATTCAACAGGCCACAAACTCACCTTTAGCGGCCTAATCTTGTTGGGCCAATATTCAAGGCCGACCAACAGCCATACGGCCGACATGCCATACAGCCGGCCAACACAGCAGATTTTTTTTTTTCCATGTTAGCATTCAAAAGTAAACTAAAAAAAGAATTCCAAAAACTTAAAGGAGAAGTTCTTTGTTCATGCAGTTGATTAACGTGGATCTGATACCATAGGTTAAGTTATTCATTCATCTTGACCCCATAATCAAGACTGTTAGAATCTTATAATAGCATAAACATAAGAATAATAGGGTTTCAAACTCACCGGAATTGAAAGAAGTCATAAATTGCCAAAAGCTTTATTTTAATGATGAAAGAACGCCAACGTGCAGAAGCGAACGTATCCCCTTTCGTATCGACCTTCAATACTCTTCTCTATTCTTGATGATGGAATAGAGTTGTATATTTGTCATTAGTCTAGGAGGCAAAAGAGTAACCAAATGTTATCATGCCCTAACCTCCAAGAAAAAGAGATATTTATATAGAGAGAATAGTGAGATCAACTCTAAGCAGATTGTCAAATTTTAACTGCCAACTAAAGTTAAGAGATTATGGTCTATAAGCTATTTATACACCATAAATCATTAGTGTATTAGATGCTAAAATTAAATAGGCTCATAATATTATTTAGCCAATTTAAATAATTAATGTCCAAGTCTAATAAGTCAACATTAGTATGACCCGTTAGGCCGCTTATTTGGATTGGAGCGATCAGATCCAACAACAAGAACCTTCATTGTGCGATTAGAGCAAATCTTAAAGTTTGTCTTAAGATTGTTGGGTTGGGGTGTTCTCAACAGCGTAAAAAGAACAAAAAGAGTGGGGCAAGATGAGTCTTCAAGTTGCATTACAATGTAGATTTCCTTAATATGTAATTTGTCCACACCACTCTATGAAGTTGGTGTGCAAACTAGGTCTATCTAATTACCTCACATGATAGAGTGAAACAAAAATTCGTCTATGCGTTTTTGCAAACTAAAATTAACCGCAGAACGACTAATGACATTACAGGGTAGATTAAAATAGAAAATTAGTTTCTGTAGCAAAATTATTTTCTGCAAGGTCTCAAGAGGATATAAGATGATATAGAGAGATGCTTAAAAAAATTATAGTTGTTTTCATCTAAACTTTCTGTTGTATTTAGGCAATTGCATTGCCATTTATGCAGGCCAATGCCAACTGTAGTAATGGTTTAAATGGAGATTGGTTATCCCCAAACTAAGGGTGTGACTTGAATGGGTTGGGTTGGTTTTTTACCCAACCTAAAAAAACTGATATGCTTAAAAATTCTAACGAGCTTTAACCCAAGAAAGATTGGATAAATTGGATTGAGTTGGGTTGCGTTGTGGGATTTTTTAGGTTTCAATGGGTCAATTAAATTATAATAAATATGTTTATATTCAAATCAAAAGTGGAATGGTGGTGGCCGGTGATGGCGGTAGCCCCCATGGTGGTGGCTGCTGGCAGACCCCGACGGTGGATGACGTTGGTGGTTGGTGACTGCCGGTGAGGCTGGCGGCGGCAGTGGGCGTTGGCGATGGCCCGCAGCCATGGTGGTCGGCAGCGGCCAATGGCCGGTGGTGGCGATCGGTGATGGTCTGCAGTGGGCGACGATGCAGCGACAGTGGTGGCCGGCGATTCACAGCAGCGTCTGCTGCCGACAATGGTGGTGTCGGCCGGTGATGGTAGTGTTTAAAAAATGTGACTTTTATCAAATGGGTTTTAAAAACCAAACTCAAATAAATCATTTTTATAAAAAGCTTAGCCCATTATTACCGACATTATACTTAGGTGGGTTGGGTTGGGCAAAAGTTTAATTTTTTTTTTTTTGGGTTGAGTTGGTTAAAATGATGAAGCTAACCCAAAGTCGCAGCGCTAGCCCAAACCAATGACCATAGACATGAGTGGTTTCAACCTTTGTAACATTCACCACGGGCGCATGTCCTTCTTCTATTAAAGTAAAATCACTTTGGCCGATTAGAATTAACCATGACACTTGTGATGAAACCATCCAATACAAATGTTGGAAGTTGCCAAACCCACTGGCTAGCATAGCGAGGGAAGCCTTCCCTATAATGCTAGCTAGCTATGTCCCACGTACTACCCCAAGCTATGTGAAACTTATATCCCTTTAGCGACTGGGGTGTCCTCTCTGCCGAAAGTTCTTTGCTGCGACGGATTTAGGCCTTTTAAAAGGCGAGTTTCTTGTAATGGTTCAGCATACGTCTTTCACCGTTGTTCTCATGGTACAAGTCACCGTTGTTCTCACGTAGGCGCCTACGTGGCCTTTGCAACATTGAAGTCTTTTGGGAGTCTCTGCCATGGTCTCATTCTAATGTGCGTGGGGCTCCGGGGTCATCAGAATGTTAACCATGCTCAACGAGACAAAAAGAAATGCAAATTTTCTGCTAACACCTGAGGTCATTTCTTTAGAAGTGCTCAAGTTTAACGAAGTCCACAGCAAGAACCTTCATAGTGCCATTAGAGCAAATCCTAAAGTTTGTCTTAAGACTGTTGTGTCAATGTGTTCTTGACAGCGTAAAAAGAACGAAAAGAGAAAAGAGCAAGGCAAGATGAGTCTTCAGTTGTATTACGATGTAGATTTCCTTAATATGTAATTCGTCCCACCACTCTATGGAGTTGCTGTGCAAATCAGGTCTATCGAATTACCTCACATGGTACAGTGTAACACAACTTCGCCGATGCCGTTTTGCAAAACAAAATTAGCAAAAACGACTAATGACATTACAAGGTTGCTTAAAACAGAGAATTAGTTTCTGTAGCAATATTATTTTGTGCAAAATCTCAAGAGGATAAAGAGAGATGCTTAAAAAAATGATAGTTGTTTTTATCTAAACTTTCTGTTGCATTTAGGCAATTGCATTGCCTTTTATGCAGGCCAATCCCAACCATAGCAATGGTTTAAATGGACTTTGGTTATGCCAAAACCAATGACCATAGACATGAATGGTTTCAACCCGTGTTCACCACCATGTGCATGTCCTTCTTCTATTAAAGTAAAATCAGTTTGGCCAATTAAATTTAACCATGACACTTGTGATGATGCCACCCAATACAAATGTTGGAAGCTGCCAAACCCACTGGCTAGAAATAGTGAGGGAAGCCTTCCCTATCATGCTAGCTAGCTATGTTCCACAACCCCATGCTATGTGGCTATGAACGCTAAAACTTACACCCCTTATTACAAACCACACCCTCCCCCTCTCCCCTTCTTTTATTAATCTGCAACCCGTAAGAAAAAACGAATAACGAAGAAAGAAAGGAAGGAACACAAGCAAGATGATGTTTTGGGCAGTTGCTTTGTTATGTTTCTCCTCCGTATTGCTAGGAGCCTTTGCACAAGGAGACTTGGGTTCGCTTGCCAGCAAAACCATGTTTGAACAGATGCAGAAGCATCGAAATTATGCAATTTGTCCTGCCAAAGGCTTCTACACTTACGAAGCTTTCATAGCTGCTGCCATGTCCTTTGGAGCCTTTTTGGCTCAAACTTCACATGAAACCACTGGTAACCTTTCCTTCCATGAGCGTCCCTAATAGTACTAAACATTGATCATTATACTACTAGACAAAATCTTGATAAGCTAAACTGAATCATATCTCATATTATGTGTCCTAATAGGCCGGTTTATATTGAACTGAGCTAATTAAGGTGACAGTTCCTCCTTGTGTAACCATTCACTATTGCATTTCCAAGTTAAAAAAACTAGATATCTTACAAAGACTAGGAACTAGTTTTCAAAAAATTCAATGCGGGCAGTTGCAAAACTTAAGATGTGGAAGTTTCCAAATCACTTAAAATAATAGCCCCTATATATGGTTCATATTAACGTAGTTATAACGGGATGACATAGGTGGGTGGGCAAGTGCGCCGGATGGTCCATATGCGTAGGGATACTGCTTCAAACAGGAACAAGGCAACAGTAGATTATTTTGTTCCTAATCAACAGTGGCCATGCACCTGGCAAAAAATACTTTGGTCGAGGTCCCATCCAAATTTCATAGTAAGTTGCATTTATGTTTCAGTTGGGTATCTAATAAGTTTCATCAAGATCGACTACTAACAAGTCGTCCCTGTACCAAAATTTGAGTCCTTTTTGCCTGGGGATATAGTTACTTGTAAAAGAAAATATGAATTGCGTTACCGTGACCGTGTAATGCTAACTTTGTACATGATTTACCAGCAACTACAACTATGGACCAGCAGGGGCAGCCATAGGGGCTAATATACAAGTAACCCAGACCTTGTTGCAACAGATCCAACCATATCTTTCAAGACTGCGTTGTGGTTTTGGATGACTCCACAATCCCCAAAACCCTCGTGCCACGATGTTATCACCGGCAGATGGACGCCATCCAGCACAGACACGGCAGCAGGCCGGCTCCCCGGATTTAAAGGTTGTTATTAACATCATCAATGGTGGGATTGAATGTGGTAAAGGCCGTAACGCTCAGGTGGAGGACCGGATTGGCTTTTATAAGAGATACAGTGGCATACTCCAAGTTAGGTATGGCGATAATCTTGACTGCTATAACCAAAGGGCGTTTGCTTAGGCGTTTCGCTATATACTAATAAAAATCAAGTGCCCTGCACTTAAAGTAGTGATTTGAAATAACAAAAGTTACAGACCTTGGTGAAAAAATACAATTAAAGTTAATTAGTAAGATTATTATAACTAAATCAATATATAATTAGTTATGAACAGATAATCAAAGACTTGAAATATGAAAAGTTCATTGAAGAAAACATGATCTTACTTTCAAATGCGAATTGCTATGTTAATTACCACCAACATTTGCCGTTATTATTATACTTGTTTCTATTGTTACATCAATGTACTATTAAAGATAATCCTAACTGATCCATATTATACCTTATCCAAGGTATAGTTTAGTTAGCTTCAAACATCTTTCACAAATATTTAATTTCCGTCAAACCCTACAAGTATGGCATTGCAGTAAAAAAAAGTGTTTTACAAACAATTTGACGCAAATTATAAATTGTAGTGTGAAATGTATAGATTGGAGTTTTCTAATTTCTTGTAATATATTTCTATGACACGTAAATAAGTCTAAAAAGTGAAACCGAAAAGAAGTAACTAAGTGACATTAACTAAAGTTCAAAATTTAGTTCAAAAAGTATTATAGAAAGTAAAATATCTAATGGGAAGTAGTTGTGATTAATAATATGTATGAAAAATTTGATAAATTGAATGGAGTTAGGAGCTTAAATATTTGCATCTTTAAGACCAAGAAACATATAAACTTAAGAGATCTAATAGGGCCATATAAAAACTCACTTACTTAGGGAAAATCTAGTAACTAAACTTCCAATTATTTTCCTAAATTTTCTTTTGTTCACTTCTAAAGTTTTTGCCATTTTTCCTACAAGCATCTCTATTGAATTTGAAACTAAATTATTTAGATATTTTGGTATCACTTATTACCTGCCTTGTTTCTTTCTGTAGAGTGATGACCGTTTCTTGTAGGGATAGATCGTTGGGGGTCAAAATAGCCTCCCCAATTTTTTTTTGGCAATGATCTAATCTTGTTACAATTTTTGTGTATCTCTTATTTGAAAATTGAAGTATTGAGCAAGTCCCTTTCCGATTTTTTCTAACTTCAAGTTCCAATTTCAAGTACAATTTGTCAAAAGATACGCTTAATCTTAGTGTTATCTCCCTTTGTTCCTTTAATAGTGTACTCTTAAGCTTTCTTTGTCTAAACTCATGATAGGATACTCTAAAGTTATCTTTTGTTTTTACTGAGCACGACTTTGTTGATCTTAGCAGTGCATAAGAGGTATAATTTTGCATGTAATTAAGCATATACTTGTCACAAGACTTTAATCTTATTTTTAACATAAATTTGTGATAATTCCAAACCTACTCATCTAAGAAGCCCATATGAGTGTGCGCGCGTGCGCGTACTACTAACTAAACGACGTTAATTAAACATGAAAAAATGGTAATGAACAAAGTAATCCTAATAATTTTCACAAAACTAACCTTTTCACTCTATCTACATACTCGCTACATAAATTTTATAAATTAAACTCCACAAAAGCCATCAACAATAGCTTTTATACCAGATTATTCACTGAATAATGAAACCCGTATTGTCAAAATAAAACGAAAAAGAAAAATATTTCCATTGACATAAGATTTTGAGGGTTAAGAAAAACACAAGTAACCAATTATTTTACCAAACAAGAAACAATACATAAATTCCTGATAAAAGTTAAAAAAAAGGACCCCAGGCCCATGCCAGTAAATTTAAGTTTGCAGTCACATGCAAAAGTTAGTGCAGTGTAATAGCCGGTCCACCTTAAAAAAGTATATAGAAAGGAATATGATAATACCTGGACTTAACGACCGAATCTCTAAAGAATAAAGAATTAAGGTATTCTTTTATTTCTTTTTTGTAGGCAATTAATGTTAGTTTGTGATAGGTTTTCCTTAAAGATGAGCATACAACAAGATCAAACTTATACCGTGGGGCTAGATCCGCTCCCATTTTGGTTAAATTTGTACTATTATGTAAACATCGACAAATGCTAAAATTCAGCCAAAAAACATTGTAATTTAGTCTCACCCTTGTATAAGTGAAAAACACGCTTAATATTTGTGAACCTCATAAAATTAAAAAGGAAATTTTTAAGGAAAAAATGTTAAGTCGTCAAAACAAACCTCTTAAATCACCTATGATTTATACAGTGGGGCTATATCCCAATTTAACCCATTGGGATCATTTTTATAGTGGGGCTATAACCATAGCCGTTTTGATTAAATTCATCTTCTTTTGTCACTACAAAATACGTTAGTGATCTTCCAACCTTGTTTAGAAACAATCCTTAAATTTAGTTAAAAAAATGCTATTGTTTAGCCTCACCCTTTTAAAAGTTAAAAAAAAAACACCCTTAATGTTGTAAACTTTATAAACTCAAAAAGTATATTTCTAAGGAAAAAAAATGTTTAGCCATTTAATTCCTTTTGATCTTTTTAAATGGTGGGGTTAGATCCACGACCGCTTGGTTGAACTCATACTCTTTTGTCATTAGCAGATGCCTTGGTGATTCTTCAAGCTCTTGAGAGACTAAATGTTTAAATTTAGCCAACAGAGGTTGTACTTTAGCCTCACCTTTTAAACTCATAAACACTACCTTTTAAGTTTAAAAAGGGTATTGGAAGAAAAAAAAATGTTAAATCATTAGGCCCTTGCGTATCACAAGTTGGGAGTATTTCAAGCATAAAAAGAAAAAAAGGAAAACAAATTCTTTAATTATTTTGACCTCAAATAAATTGGAGTCTCTATTGATTGGGTTTCACCTAACCATATCACCCCCAAAAGTGCAACATACAAAAATAATTACCAGATGAAGAATATATTATCATGGTAATATCTGTTATTCTAGGCTATCATTGAACATACAAAGATAATAAACATATGAAGAATATGACATCATGCTCATAACGATATTTCAATAACTCTATTACGAACTTAAGAATATTTATTTACCATTATCCAAAATTATAATCAAGAGTAGAATGATATGATCTGGCGATTATTAAAAGTTATGATTACATATGCATTTTAAAAATATTAAAAAACTACAGTTTTACGCTAGATGGCTTACATTAAATGTCCCTATTCAAAACCAAGAATTAGGTTTCTGTTTTACGATAGCTTCAATATAGTAATACGTTTGCATTGAAATTGCACAATAATTTAAATGTGTAGCGCTGTAACAACATATCAATATGAAATAAAATTAAGATCATTGAATTTTTGATGAAATATTTAATTTAGTTTCAGGTAAACTATTGCATTTAGGCTAAAAGGTTACAGAAAACTCTATTATCTGAAAGTTATTTTCATGAATCAAATTTGATGTAGAAGATGCAACAGCGGTAAGATGGTTTAGTTTTAATGTGAATGGAGGTAGGTTTTGATAAGATTTTTTTAATTGGAGAGCATGCAAGAGTTTAGGGGTGATTTTATAAGGTTTTTATAGGATGCTTTTTTTTTGATAAATGTCAAAACAACCCTTAACTCTAATAAATACGTACATCTTTATAAGGGTATTACTTTAAGGAAAGATGCTTAATGTCCTGTGAGAAGTCAAAATAACCTTACTTTTTAATAAAAGTCTAATAGTACACCAACGGGTGCACTGTCATTAGCCCTTATTAATATTACACCAACGAGTGCCTTGAACATGTGCAAATAGTTGTGGCAATTAAATGATTTGCATGTGTCATTTAATAGACGTAATTTGAGAGACACCATAAATATGTGCCTTTTGAACTGAGAAACACAATGAATTGATTCCTTTTTGAATTTAAAAAGAACACAAAATTCTGTTCAAATCCAACAGCCACACATTTTTAGTCCAACAGTGAAACCCTTTCTAGTTCAACCAGGCTTAATTTGTCACAAAAAAGTTAAGACTATGGCCCGCGTGTGGTGCACCACACATCTGTGGATGCAACCATGCATACTTTGTGTTTTTAGAATAATAAAGTACTAATATATCACATGACCACTTAAATACCTTAACATTTTCATTCCCAAAGCAATGTGAGAACCCACATTTATGACCATTTTTAAACCTTATTAAATACCCAACGTTGAGACATTATAGCTCTTTGACCAATCAATGAAATTGAGTGATTCCTTTTGGACATTAAACGTTGTACTACAAGATTTGAAAGTAAAAGGTCCATCTATTTTGAAAAATTCCCAGCAATGTATGCATATGATGAAGCAGCAAATATGAATCAATAGCCCAAGTGTAATCAATGGAACAGTTGGTTAATATGGATTCTCTCCAACGATAATTCTTCATTGCTTTTCACTCTATAAACTTGGTTCAATTAATGTGAGGTTGCATTTGTTCATATCACCCCAGAAATATCGCAAAACTTTTAACGCAATCACACAGGCAAGCTGAAACTGTGAACGCTCAGAACTGCGCGTGGTGCACCAAATAATTTGGAACACAAACACCAAAAAGCCAATACCAAGAATTGATTTTGAGTTGGAGCTAGCACAGGAAAGATTCTCAATATTCGACAACCCACCTAAGTCAGTTCTTACATCACAGCTTGGATTAGAAAGTAGCTCGCTTCTCCATGTTCATTTTCTGTCTGTTGTATTGCTTTACGGAAGAAAATTAAGTTGCCAGTTAGGGAGACTGCATTTTCTTCGGCCAAGGTTGTCTACTAATGCTTTTGAAATAGAATTCATCCATCATCATCTCTCTCTATTACTCTCGATGTCTCTCTGTTCTCCGGCTGGATATGATAGGTGGTAAAGATTTCTACCATGTTAGCTTCCGCAGCCATTTTGTCATCATATGAAGGTCAGCATCTGCCAATCTGTGTTGCTCCTTGATCTACAGACCTCCCTGATATGGGCAGTACGAAATCTTTTGCTTACAAACAGTCCCTATGCTTCAAACAATATTCTTATTGAAATCATCCATCTCTACGCGGCCTCTACTTATGCATAAAAGTTAACATCGATCTCAACGGTTTTCTGGCAGAAATAGAATTATGAAGGGAGCATTTCTCATTGCTCTCACACTAAGTTGTGCGAGGAGTGAAAGAAAATTAGGAAAATGCCCAGTTGAAGAGGATGCAAGAGATGTAACTATTCGAAGGAATCAGCACATATGAACTCATGAAACTTGTTGCTTCGGACATGCTGAAAGGCAAATTTTTTATGCAAAAGGATCTTAATTTCTCATAGCATGAAAATCATTGAAAGGCCGTGTGGAAAGTGAAAATTAAAGCATTAAAAAACTAAGGACAGAAGCTCAATTCCGTGAGTGAACATGGCGCAAATTGTTCACTTATTTGGGAAAAAAAATGCTGGAATAAACGATCTGTCACGCGTTCAAAGAATTCAACATATATCCAATAGCAAATCCAATTGCTGGTAATAAATTTTTCTGCTTAATCGAATGTGTGGTTTCCTCAAGCAAATCTACCAGACAACGAGAACCTTCATCGCCACCTCTATTGATTATTGCTCGAGAAACATTTAGTAAGAGCTCAAATCATCTAGTTGGTAATTGCTTTCTTTTTCCTTTCGAAGCCTCGCTTGTATACTTGAAGCCAAGTTGCACATTTATTGTTCGCAGATGAAATGTTGCTAATTTCCCTATTCAAGCACTTGCATCCTCAGTCCTTACTTGCATCCTCAGTCCTTACTTAGAAGAAACAATTTCCGCTAAAGATTCCTTGCTTTTATATATCTAGGAGAATCTTACTTAAAAGGATCAATCTCTTTCACATATCTCCCGAGGGATGGTCTTGAAAGATGTTATCTTTTGGTGGCAAAATCACTCTAGTAACAAGTATTCTCTCTTCCTGTTCCTGATCTTTCATTACTCAAGGTTCCCAAAAGCAGTTTCGACGTGTCTTCATCCTATTCTTGGGCTTGTCATGCTTGGATATTAATTATGATACTATTTGCCATCCTCCATTATCTTAGCTTAAACAATGGAGGGTATGCAAGTTATCCTAGTCTATTTGCAAGGAACTTCCCTGTGGTAATAAAAGTGCAAACAAAAAGGTTGTGGAGGATTTGTAACTGTTAGTGGAACATATCATAATTAAAATAAAAGAATTTTTAACTAAGTCTTCTAAGTCATGATTTAGTGCTAATATAAAATTCCTACTTTTTCTCCCATCCTTTCTCGACGTATGTCTAGAATCTCTCCATTATGTTTTTTGTACGTCGAAAAAAGAAAAACTGTTACAAGAGAAGCCTGTATGAGAACGCAGAAGAAAAATAGAAAGACTTTATTCTCCCTAAAATCCTATTATCTTCTATGATATCTCTTCTTTTTTCTACAATTATACACATAATTTCGTATATTACTTTGGAGCGTGCGGATGCTCTAAGATTTGAGAGATTTTTTTGCTGCATCAAAGCTCCTTTAGTGATTGTTATATCTTTGGGATCGAACGCCATTAACCAAGTAATATTTTGGGGTGTATCTTCTTCAAGGGAAGTGCGTTTTTTCGTGCCTCAACTGAATTTTAAGCTCTTCTAAACCATTCCTTTATTAGTATTATTAAGGAATTGGTTTGTTATTGATTGTCATTCGGTATAATTAGTTTGTGAAAGTTCTATTTGCATATCTTAATAACAATAATAGGTCTTGGCAAATGATAAATGCCGTGTCTCATCATAGGATGAGATGCAGCTTCTAGACATCGTCTTGTTCATGTCATCGATCAGTTAATCTTGAAGGATAAGAACGTAAGAGTAGTTGTCTTCCTGCTTACCGTGTCCAACTCACCATCTTTCCCCTTCAGATTTTCATTTGCATACAAAGTTAGGCTAGTTTGACTCAGTCAAAATTATGAGGTGTCTCCCGATTCATTTGTTCAGAAACCTTTATCTTTTTGGTTACGTGTAGTCATGAATCGGACAGTGTAGACAAAATTTTAGAAGCCACCAAACCCATATATTTCACTTATCCAGCAAATCTTATCAGTAGAAAAGTCTCCTCACTTTACCATGTCTATAAATACCCTCTACTTCTCCCAACTCCAACCTCACAACTCAAGAGAGCATACATAAGAAAGTTCACAACAAAGAAAAGTGAGACAAAAATGAGGTTTTCGGCAGCGGCATTGTTTTGTTTCTGCTCCTTGCTACTACTGGGTCTAGGAGCATTAGCACAAGGAGATGTTGGTTCCCTTGTGAGTGAATCACAATTCAACCAAATGCTGAAGCATCGCAACGATGCCAATTGTCCTGCCAAGGGCTTTTACACTTACCAAGCTTTCATTTCTGCTGCAAAGTCCTTCGGAGCTTTTGGAACAACAGGTGACACCGACACTCGTAAACGAGAAATTGCAGCCTTCTTGGCTCAAACTTCACATGAGACCACTGGTAATTTTTCAACTTCGGATTTTCTCCGTGCATAGAGTACCTGAACATTGTTAACATTTTGCGTAGTTGTCAAACGTTTATTTTTTACTTATGTTGTTTGTATAACTATTTGTTTCTAAAACTACCCCTATAGACTACTCCACTGCTTTTATGCCTGGGAATGGTCTGTATAACTAGTGGCTAGCTAGCAACATTGCAACCATTTGTTCAGCATGTCAAGCATTGCCAATGCTAGGACTCCCTACTTTCAAGTGCTCATATTAAAGCACCATTTGAAAGTAGTAGCGAGCAATAAAAATCAAATTTGCAAAATTTTACAAGAAAATGAAGACGTTAATACGATTTTTACATGGATAACATAGGTGGATGGGCAAGTGCGCCGGATGGTCCATACGCATGGGGATACTGCTTCAAACAGGAAAAAGGCAACCCACCAGATTATTGTGTTCCAAATAAAGAGTGGCCCTGTGCTCCTGGCAAAAAATACTATGGCCGAGGTCCCATCCAAATCACGCAGTAAGTACTGTTACTTTTCTACTAAGACCACAGTATTTGTTTTATTTTAGAAGAAAACTCATTAAAAGTTGTTTCCTTGCCAGCAACTATAACTATGGACCAGCAGGGAGGGCCATAGGGGTTGACTTGCTAAGAAACCCAGACCTTGTCGCGAGCGATCCCACCATTTCTTTCAAGACTGCATTATGGTTTTGGATGACTCCACAATCACCAAAACCCTCGAGCCACGATGTTATCACGGGCAGATGGAGGCCAACCAGCACAGACGATGCAGCCGGCCGGGCACCAGGCTACGGCGTTATCACTAACATCATCAACGGAGGGATCGAATGCGGGAAGGGTCCTAATGCACAGGTGGCGGACCGGATTGGCTTCTACAAGCGATACTGCGACATACTGAAAGTTGGCTATGGCAATAATCTGGACTGCTACAAGCAGAAGCCTTTTGCATAGGCACACTTGTGCACCATAGGCATAGTCACCTTGTGAAATAATGCTGCGAATATACATGTCTGTGTGTATAGCTTTAAGCGGCAAAATTTATATGTATGCTGTAATATTGCGCAATAACGATATCAATATAAGATGTTTGATGCTTCTAGGGATCCTTGTCATCACGGTTTCTACTTTAGGGTGGAAAAGAACACCACAACAAAATCTGGTACCCTCATATAAGGGCACTTTTGACGTTAAGGTACTTTGAATGGCGTCATAAGAGGCCGTCACCATAAGCTACAACAAATGTAAGGCCTAACAAGGCGCATATGAGCATCCTAAAAAATGCACCACATCAGACCCTATTGGGACGACGCTTTTCAGCGTTGTCATAGATCCTTTAGGGCGCTTATCGGCATCACAAGATAAATACTCTTTTTTAAGGAAAAAAAAATATCGTTTTGTAAATTTCTGTTACGACTTCCAATGGTTAACAAATGAGCTAGCGCTTAGCCAATTTCAAAACACAAGAACTTACAATTATAAAATCAAAGAGAGATGTTATTCACTTGTAAAATGTACAACTCATACAATCGTACTCTTGTTATAACGTCTAATATGAGATCAACAAATTATAAGCACAATTTTTTTTTTTTACAAATTATAAGCACATATGTACAAAATTTGTCTCCTATCATAAAAACAAGTGAGCAAAATCAAAGATCTTCATGCGTAATTAGAGAAACTGAAAGGTTGGCCAGAACTAATAAAAAGAAAGGCTAGTCAAGCATCATTAGCATCACTTCCAGCATCAAGATCTTGACTGACCGAGTAGGCACTTCCATCAGGTTGAATCTGCTCAGCCTAAAGATCCAAGATTCTGAAAAAATAAATTACACAATGATGCGAACACCATAAACAAATATTAGACACCGCTCAAGATTGAATTTCCCTTCCTTCTACTTTTGGCACTTCTCATATGCAGACTCCTAAAATTAAATAAAATGTGAATTTATATAAACTCAAATAAAAAAATGCAACCTTTAAACACACAAGGCCCCGACCAATTCGTACCCTCGAAAAAAAAAAACGTGGAATCAAGTGTCCTAATGAAGGTCCAGCCAATCTGCCATGCTCTTCTCTGTGCGTGATGAGGTAGAATGGAATCAAATGTTCGCAATGAAGGCCCACGTGTACAAGGATAAAAGCTCATAGAACTTGGTTGATTCCATCGAAGTACACTAATTGAACTTATCTTCCACACTTAGCCGATAGAAGATTAACACAATTCGTGCACCTCAACAACCTCCTCCCTCATATTTAACCCACTAAGCTCTGCCTCAAAACCTGCTCTACCATTCTTTCAAGAGTCACCGACACGAGAGCAAGGCTAATTTGGTTGGCAACCATAAGTTTTTGCAAAATGGGAGAGGTAGCTGTAAGCACCAATCCTAGATTGCCAACCATGTTACGGAACATCTTGAGGTTAGGGTACAATGTATAACACGTGTGTCCATTGACTATGAAAAGTATCAAATACATCCTTTGACAAAAGGGCATACAAATTGACATAACAGATTTTGTAAAATGCTCAGTTTAACCCTTTGTTTGTGTTGAATTTCCTTTCATATGCCACCCTCCATCTTCCTTTGTTTGTTTGTTTTTTTTATTCCTAGTAGAACACCCCCACCCCTTGTGTTCTCCCTTCAAGTTCACCACCACCACCAACTGTCGCCACGATGCCTCCACCAACCCAAGCATAACCACAACACATTTGAACACCACCACCACCACCACCACCACCACACACACACACACACACACAGATATACACTCACATTCGCACGCGCGAGTGTTTGTGTGCGGAAGAGGGAAGAAAATAAGGGAAGACGGAGCATACGAGATAGATAAGGCGCAAAATTTATCTTTATCTATACATATATAAAAGCACAGATGTGTTTAAGTGACTAAATCTCTTTTTTTCCTAAATACCCTTTTTAATTGAATTATTCATAAAAAATTAGGAGTGATTAATTAGGGTGCTTTGGCTTAATTTTTTTCCTATAAATATCCTTTTTTTGATAAGAATATTATTAAAAAAATAAGAGTGTTTTTGAATTCTCGTAGGATATCAAGCTTCTTTCCTCAAAATATACCCTTATTAAAACTTTTTTTTCTTTCATAAAATACCCTTTTTGGATTAGTTTGTTATTAATAAATAAGGGTGTTTTGACTTCTCATAGGATATTAAGCTCTTTTTTTAAAATACTCTTATTAGAATCTATACTTTTGTTAAGGTTAAGAGTTGTTTTGGTTTTCACAAAAGAACACAGAAAAAATCCAATAAAAATTATAAATTACCTTTGAACTACTGTTGCATACTCTCTTAAGATCATTTCTGAAAAAAATCCTGATAGAACTTACATCCATTCACGTTAAAATTAAATTACCATGTAGCTGCTATATCTTCTCTATCAAATCTGAATAAATGAAACAACTTGTACACAACAGAGTTTTGGTGTAGCCTTTGAATTATTGTGCATGTATATATATTTCATTACAAATATGTCAGTATATTGAAGCTATCATAACATTGATCTTTATTTTTAGGTATTCACTATATATTGGTATAAGGAAGCTATCGTAAAACTCAAGTTTTTAATTAAGATTTTCTAAAATGCATATATAATCACGACTTTCATGGATTGCTAGAACGAACTATTCTGGTCTTAACTATAATTTGGGTTGTTGACAAATACATAATCCTATGTTTCTAGTAGAGTTATTGGAATAATTTATTTACATGATAAAATATTCTTCAAATGGTTATTATATTTATAGAGTTTATTGCAAGTTTCACTCTCATGGATGATAGGGTCAGCTAAAACCTATTTGATAAGACCTCAATCTATTTAAGCTCGTATGAGTAATGATTTTTTTTTCCCGGTTGGAAAACTCTTAAATTTTGATAAGCAAGGGGTTAAACGGTTACACATTTTTTTCTTCCTAATATACTCTTTTTAAATATAAAAGGTTTCCAAACAGTAAGGATGTCTCTTAATTTGAAGAGGGTAAGGCTAAGCTATAATCTTTTTTGCTACACTTCAATATTTTGTCACTAAAGAGGATAAAAGTTTAGTAATACATCATTTGGTAATAAAAGAGTCAGAGTTTAACCAAAACGAGTGTATAAAGATGATCCAAGGGGGTTAAAACATTACTTTCTTAAAAGTCCCCTTTTAAAACTTAAAAGAGGTACAAAAGTAAGGAGGTTTTGACTTTTAAAAAAGCGAGGCTAGATTACAAACTTTTTAGCTAAATTAAATATTTGTCGCTAGATAAGTTAAAAGTTCTCTATTGTATTATTTCCTTAAAAGTCCCCTTCATTTTAAAACGTGTAAAAAAGTTAAGGGAGCTTCTGGCTTTTAAAAGTGCGAGACTAGATTACAATGTTTTTGGCTATATTGAACATTTTGTCGCTAGAGAGGTTGAAAATTCTCTAATGTATTATTTCCTTAAAAGTCACCTTTTTAAATTTAAAAGGTGTACAAAAGTTAAGGGAGCTTTTGACTATTAGAAGGGCAAGACTAGATTATAATATTTTTGGGTAAATTGAACTTTTTGTTGGTAGAGAGGTTAAAAGTTTTCAAATGTATTCCATAAAAGTCTCAAAAGGTGTACAAATGTTAAAGGAGCTTTTGACTTTTAAAAGGACGGGGGTAGATTACAACATTTTTGGCTAAATTAAAATTTTGGTTAAAACTTCTCTAATGTATCTTTTACTGACAAAAGAGCATGAGTTTAACTAAAACGAGTATGGATCTAGCCTCACTTTATATAAATGATCCCAAGAGGCTAGGTTGAATGGCTAAGCATTTTTTCCCTTAAAAAGTCCCTTTTTAAATTTGAAAGGTACACAAAAATTAAGGGTGATTTAACTTTAAGGAGGGTGAGAATAGATTATAACATTTATGACTAAATTTGAACTTTTTGTACATAAAAGGTTAAATCTTCTTGTGATAAAAGAATATGGATCTAACCAAAATGGGTGGGAATCTAGCTCCACTGTATAAATATAATTTGAAGAGGTTAAATTGCTAAAGATCTTTCTTTAAAACATCCTTTTTGAATTTTCGTTACTTAAAATGCCATTTTATATAGATTAGAGTTTGTTTTAAATTAAGGGTGTTTTTTACTTTGAGCATAGTATTAAGTTTCTTTCTTTAAAATACCATTTTTTTTAACTTTAAAGCTATATAAATTTAAAGTTATTTTTTACTTTCTTTCATTAAAGTGCCTTCTTTGAATTGTAGAGATTGTTATTATTGGGGATGCTCTTTCACCTTTAGTTAAAGATTGTCATAAAAAACTATTTAGTTTTATTTCCACACTAAGAAGTTTTAACTTTTTCGTACTAAGATTTTTCACAGACAAAAAATGTTTATAGGAACTCAAGTTACATTAATTTTGCAGATGAACAACTTACAATGAATCAAATTACCCTGAGCTTGGGATTGTAGATAAGTTCAAATTGCATCTTATTAACAAGGATCACTACAAGAAACAGTGCCTTTAGCGACCGCCAGACGCGGTCGCTAAAGGTGTCAACGCGGTCGCTGAAGGGTTTTAGTGATCGCTTATAAAATTCGGTTGCTAATTTAGCGACCGCGTTGACTACATTTAGCGATCGCCATAGGCGGTGGCTAAATATTTTTTATTTAAAATTTTTCTTTTTTTAATATTTTTATTAAATTATATTATATCTTTAGCGACCGAAAATAGCGGTCGCTAAATATTTTAAAATATTATGTTATTTTTTAAATATTGAAATTAGCGACTGCTTGATTTTAGTTAGCGACTGCACATCGCGGTCCCAAAACTTGGCTTTGCAAAAAAAATAAAAAAATGCAGGTCAAATAATTTGTCCAAAACCTGTCGCAGAACTAATATCAATTCATAAGCAATTCATATCCAATCCAATTGATCCAAAAACTGATTTAACCTCGGTTGAAACGATTTTGAATGAATGCGTTGAAAGCTTTCAACGCATTCATTCAAAACCGTTTCAACCCCCTGTCCCGCATTCATTCAAACAGTTTGTCGCATTCATCAAAGTATAGATCAACGTTAACATATGCATTAAAATAATAGAATTCATATAGTTAAGTACCGATGATCAATTCAAAACAATAAAATAACATTCATTGCATAAATTTTACCAAACCCCAATCTAAATCACTCGTCGGCAGAACAACTAGCCCCGTCATCATCTTCTTCATTCCTCGATGAAGAATGCACGTTCGATACAACAACATCTTCATCTCCCTGGGGGTCACTGGCACTAAGATCATCGGTATCGCCCTGCACGAAGCCATACAAATGATTCAACATCATATATCAAAACAAGATCACATATAGAGCACAAAATACATAAGTACTTGAGAAAATTTGTATTACATGTAGTTTGGGCCCCTTTATAATTACATAACCGTCATCGAGCATCATCCGCATCCACACATCAAACATTGCGTTGAAGCGCTCTTCCTCCGTCGCAGCCATCATATCTGCCCGAGGACCAGTACAACTGGTCTCGCCTGACGATTGAGGTTTGCCGGCTAGCAACGCTCGTGCGGACTGACGAGGGTGGCCGAGTGTTACTCAGTGTTAATCAGGGTTAATTAGAGATAATGAGGGTCGATTAGCCTAATCAGTGTTGACCAGTGCTAATCAGTGTTGACCAACACAAATCAAGATTAATCAGTGTTGATTAGGGCTAATCGGTGGCGGAACCAGAATTTCACCCCATGGAAGATGATTCTTATTAACCTAATTATCCTATGGAAGATGAACCTAATTAACCTAATTTCAACCCACCATGTCATGTTTCATAAGCGCGTTAACCTAATTTCAACCCACCATTAAACTAAATCACATATTTGATCGCATCAATCCAATTGGGTCCCATCCTCCATCAATGATCTCAATTCTCAAATGCTCAATGCATAATTAACAACCTAAAATTAAAAATCAAATAATCAATGCTCAAATGGGAAAAAACCTGTTCAAAATGCACGTATCTGATATTTCAATCCAATTGGGTCTCATCCTCCTTCAACAATCTCAATTCTCAAATGAACAAGTATGCTTTTAAAAACTATCAAACAAGCAAGTATGCTTTTTAAAATCCTAAGACAGCTAATCCAACATGCACTAGTAACAACCATCTGAAACACTATGTCGTCTTAAAATTACAAAACATTCTAAAGACAACTAACAAGGCATGTAAAGCAAAACATAGTATGCATCCAACATATCCATAAGAACAAAGAAACTACAATGCAAAACATAAGACATAGACTGCATGCTTTACACATACTAATAAAACTCGTTACCATATAAAGCTTCATCACTGTGAACCAGATATGTGACCAATTTGCAGTTCGATTATGTAAAATTACCAAGTAAACAATAGTACCAAACCTTGTATAAGTTTAAGAACTGCAGATGTAATGAAAATGCTCATAATATCTTCAAGAATTGTTGCATCGAACACTTGCAGCAGCGTACAGAAAAATCAAGAACCAAATCGAATCTACTTCAGAAATTGACAAATTAAGATCAAGGGCCTTTTTGATCTGGAACCCTAACTTCTATAAGATTGACAGTAAATCTAAGTATCACAAATTAAAGATCAAACAGATTCAGATCCAACAAAGCGTAACCTAACATCGATGCAATAAAAATTGAATCTAACGGATTAGAAGTTACCTTTGGGGTCCTAAACTGAACCAGGTAAGATGAGAGAAACAAAAAAGAGAGATAAAGAGCTGGGCTTGCCGGCAGATTTGTAGCAAGGTGGCTTGCCGGCGGGGAAGGGTTCGGGGAGATTAGGCTTGCCGGCGAGGAAGTGGTCTTCGGCGGCAGTCATGGGGGTTGGGAAAGACAGGCGGCGCACAGTTCGGCGCACAGGCGGCGCACAGCTTGGCTTGGCGGTTGCCGGGAATTGTGGTCGCAGCGGGGAGATTAGGCTTGCCGGTGAGGAAGTGGTCTTCGGCAGCAGTCACGGTGGTTGGGAGAGACAGGCGGCGCACAGGCGGTGCACAACTTGGCTTGGCGGTGGCCGGGAATCGTGGTCGCAGTGGCAGCGTTGGCGGCGTGGGTGGATCAATTAGGGCAGAGAGAGAGAGAAGGAGAGAGAGAGAGAGAGAGAGAGAGAGAGAGAGAAATTAGGGCATAGGGCACTTTATATATCACATTTAGCGACCGCTAAACTAGTCGCTAAATACGGTCGCTAAATTTAGCGACCGCATTTAGCGACCGGTTTAGCTGTCTCTAATTTAGTGACTAACCCCGCGGTCGCTAATAGCGGTCGCTAAATGTGCCGCCATTTTTTTTCCTATACTTAGCGACCGCTATTTATGTCAGTCGCTAAAACGGTCGCTAAATACCAATTTAGTGACCGCAATAAAAAGCGGTCGCTAAAGCCATTAATTCTTGTAGTGGATCTCCAAGAAATTCTCTTTTAATAGTTCTATACTTAGTAAGCTGGACTTCAAAAATTAATATAAAATTAACGAGTGTAATAACTAACAAAACTTAAGGACACAATGCCATATTAGAAACACATTATCAACAAGATTAGATCCATAAGAGCGATGCTTATGTAATTATCAAGACCAAGTTATCAAAATTTTCATTTTCATTCATTATATATTTGAAACCTATCAAAAAGTCTGATTAATTTGGTAATCAATCGGACTAACATATTGTTGCTAAAGAGCTTAAAAAGTTTACTAATGCATCTTTTAGCAATAAAAGAACATGAATATAACTATAACATATGTGCATCAGGTTTAATGTTATTAAACGTGCAGGTGCACCTAAGGTGCAAATGGCTCATTGAGCCTAGGCAAACAACGCACCTTTTCAAAGTGAGATGCAAAATAAAAATAAACAAAATAATAACTAGGTATTCCTCTTTCTTTTCCTTTTTGTGGCAAACGGGCTCGAAAAAAAACCTTGAGGATTTTAATATGAGTCGGCATGTTATTTACTTAAAGGAAAACAAGAAAAGCTAGAAATGATTCAAAGGTGTCCAAAAAGGACGACTAGTCTATGAAACCAAGAGAAGAGTTGAGGGACTAATTTACCCCGGGGAGGTGTTAGGCACTCGCCGCGCCCTTTCAGTCTCTTCTTCATTTTTATTGAATTTTGGCCTTAAGAATATGCAGCATGCAAAATATGATGAAACTAACTCTAACTTAATTTTTATGTTTTTGGCTTGAACTCGACATCAGGGGTCAAATTACATACATATCCGATTGGAAATTGGAATAAAAACCGTTGTAATTCGACTATGATCCAACGGTGAGTAATGTATATTTCAAACTTATAAGACTTTACACAAAGAAATGTAATATACATTTTTTGTTATTTTTAAAGCAAAATGTGATCACGGGAATGAGAGACAATGTATATGATTTCTTAAACTAGAAAAAAAAATTAAAGATTATCTCTTAAAATAGCTTGTCTTGACGACTCATGAAATTTCTTCGTATGATCCACGATTCAAAAAAACATGAAAGACTTTGGCAGAGTGAATTTTAATGGCTAGGATTCTTGACAGAGTAAAAATATCACTTCACAAAGAAATGAAGCAAGCTCTAAAGAGAATAAGCTTCTCCAGCTCCAGACCCCTGAATATGAAGGCCAAGGCCCCTTTATATAGTGCCCAGGGTGACAATGCCAATCTGTAAGGCTGGAGATAATTCAGAATAACTGATAAAATCGTAGATTGACAAAAGTTAATTAACCGCCCAGATAAAACTGGCCGGTTTACCCCTGAATTTTTATATTTTTAAATGAATTTTTGGATATTATCATGTTCCAAAATAGGTAATTATCATAATCAATTGTTAGGCATAAAACCAGATTCAGGAAACACTTTTCATATTCGTACCAATCACTTTGTCTCTCAAATTGATCTTCAAGTTGATCTCCAAGTCAAACGTATCTTCTTCACTCTAACCTAACTAGGGCTAACCCTAACTAACTAGGCTAGTTATACAATGGACCGGTCCTAATTAATTGGGCTAAACTGACTAGACTGGAATGACCAAATAGAGCATTAGATTGGACTGACTAGGCTAATTAAGTAAATAAGGCCTATCACATACTATCACGTTTACACGCAATATTAAATACAAACTTTATTTATTAATAAAGCCCAATATTAATTAAAAAGATAAAATAAATCTACAAAAATGAGGTGTCTACACTCTCTATACAGCAAACCTCGGCAGTGCCTAAAATTAAACTAAAAATTAAAACCATCACAGAAAAGCTGTTTGTTATCAAAATTTAATGCTACCATTAGTAAGATGCCAATTGGAACTAAAGTCTTTTAAAGACTGAAATCACCTTAAATTCTTCATTTTTTTTTCTTTTTCTCCTTTACTTGGCAGCAAACCAACAAAGGTGAATATAACAATAGCAATAAATTCTTTTATGTTCACTAGCAAACCATCACATGTGAATATCAGCCAAACCATCCGATTATTTCTCCTTTGTTTTGATTACCTTCCAACAAGATGGAAATAAATACTTTCATAATAATAGCAATGCCGCCGCTGTGTACCTTGCGCCTAGGAGAGCAAACCTCCTTTTATGTCGCTGCGCCTAGCCTTAGGCGAGGAGCACCACTTGTGCTGGGCTGTGCCTTGTGCCTAGATGCACCTTTGATAACACTAGTCAAGCCCTTCACATAAGTCTTTGCTCACCATAAAAAAACTCAGGCCAAAACTTAACATTAAAGTTTGCCTTAATCAAGAACGATAGAAAAGAACACCTTAGTTTTTGTTACTCCTTAGAGAACCATTCATAAGTTCATTATTATTATGTTCTTCTTTTTATCTTTTATTTAAGGTAAACCGGCTATTTGTCTACTAACCATTCATAAGAACACCTTAGGTTAATTAGGTGGCCAACCATAAATTTTTGTTGAATGTGAGAGCTGGCAGTAAGCACTAATCCTAGATCGCCAACCATATCATTGAACAGCTTGAGGGTAGGGCACGTATACACGTGCCGCATTGAATATGAAAAGTTTCAAATACATCCTTTGACATAATGGTATACAAATTGGCATGACAGATTTCATAAAAAAGATTCACTAAAACAATTGTTTGTATTGAATTTCCTTTCATACGCCACTGTCCATCTTCCTTCGTTTTTTTATTTCTAGCTAAACACCCCCACCAAAACTTTCTTCACCCTTCAAGTTCAACACCATCGCCAACTGCCACCACGATGCCTCCACCAACCTAGGCATAACCATGACACCATTCCAACACCACCATTCACAACCACGACACCACCTGACACACACTCACACACGCACACCCCACCACGGAATCATACGGCCTTTCTCTCTCACTCACACACACACTCTCTCTCTCTCTCTCTCTCACACACACACACACACGAAGATTTATGTATGTGAGAAAGAGGGGGGAGGGGGGAGAGAGACCTATGACTGTGTGTATGTGTGTCTGAGTGTGTGGAAGAGGGAAGAAAGTGAAGGAAGATGGAGGATATGGGATATATACGATACAAAATTTAAACATTTAAAGAGTTAAGGGTATAAAATCTCCCATGTTGTCATTGTGAGAAGGGATACTCCTTCTGTTTCAAAAATTGATTATCTTATTATAAGGTTGTCCAAAAAAAAATTTGATCACTTTCTAAATCAAGAAAGATTTTGTAGGTATTTTTTCGTGTTTACCTTTTTTTTTGTTCTATTTGTTTTTCTACATGTAATCCTCCACCAAGCCATTTTCTCTCACTTGATCCATTCCCCCCTCCCTCCCGTAGTGTATAATGAGAAACTCATAATATATGACTCATATCCTAAATAAGCGTGAAAGGTGAAACTTGATCAAATAATTTAGGATGGAGGGAGTAATATTTTCAAACATTTTGATGTTGTGAGGTATCTATACTCATGTTTGTTGACTATCCAAAATATTGAATACGTCCTTTGACAGGATCTATATGCTGATATATACAAGAAGCGAAACAATATAGCTCATTTGCATGACACATTATCGCATTATATTTTTAATGTGAAATAGAGATAGCGTCATTGCTTGAGACGTCATTACATTATATTTCCAATGGCACATAAAATGATAAACACTACAAAATGTCGTTAAAGGTGTCAAATATTATCTTGGATGTGGTCTTTATTTCTTGATAAGTTAATTTTTATATGAGTTATATAATTGATAAACTAATTCTAAATATTCTGAAACTCTAACTAATTAATGAACTAATTTTTAATATTGTATCCTTAAAATCACCCTCTAATATGAATATAAAAATAAGATATCTAAGAAACAAACATAACTTATGAGATTTAGAAGAGGAAAAAAAAGTTATGTTATGATTGAAAACAACTTATGAGATTTAGAACAAAAGAAAAAAAGTTTAAAATTTGGACTGGGCCTTATTTTTGAATTTAATTAATATCATAAAACCACTTTCTAATAAGAATATAAAAACTCATTTATCTAAAAAATGAAAGTAACATATTACATTTAGAAGAGAAAAAGAATGATGTTACAATTGAAAACAACTTATGAGATTTAGAACAAAAGAACAAATGTTTAAATTTAAACAGGGTCCTTATTTTTATATTTAATTAATTTCATAGGATGATGAGGGTTTTATTCACAAGCCTTATATAACTTTAAAACTAATTCTATTTAGTCTAAGACTCTATTTATGGTGTGTTTGAAACCCTTAAGGTTTTTTATATTCAGTTTTCAAAAAAATAAAAGTTGAACACTCTTTTGGCTTTCAAATATGTATAAAACCAGTTGTGTATTTAATTATCCATCTTTTATTTTAAGTTTTTTCTTTACTATTTTTTACTTAAAATTTTCACAACCTTATAATTGCTATTCTTCTCCACCGGAACCTTTCCCAGTCAACTCTGAAGCACCACCATTTGTCAATACCACCACCACCATTAAACTCGAACCACCACCACCATCAATTGTAGTTTCATTCCGTAAAGAAACCCTTTTATACAACAAAATGAAATAGGTTGTTTTAAGGAGATAAGCTTTTGCAAGGAGCAACAACAAGAGACACGACAGCGGAAAAGCGACAATGCACTACAAGAAATAAGGCTTTTAGCAATGGGAAATACGTCGCTAAAAGCTCAAAATCCGTCGCTAAAAGTTTTAGCGACGGATATACCATCGCTAAAAGTCTCTCGTATAAAAACCCGTTACTAAAAGTTTGGCGACAGAATTTTCAAATCCGTCGTCTAATATTGCAATTTTTGCGATGGATTTATTTATTAATTAGCGACGGAATATCCGTCGCTAATTATATTTTAGGTATCTTAATTTATTTTCTGTTTTGTAAATTTAGCGACGGAATAAATTTTTTAGTGACGGCATGTTCCGTCGCTAAATAAGAGTTTTAACGACGGAATATTCCGTCTCTAAAAAGTTGATAGAAAAAACACTTTTAGCGACGGAATTAATCCGTCGCTAAAAGTCAATTTTTAAATTTTTTTTATTTTTCACCCAGACCTATAATAAAAATTTCAATTCTCAACAACGCACAATAATCAATACACAAACAAATATATACAATCAATTATAAAAAATATTTATTATAAAAAATACTCATGATGTACAAACCGGGTGGGGGGGACAAGCTGGGACCGGACACGAGAAGGGGCTCATCAGGGGTTGCCGAGTCCCGGATATGTTCGGGGCCCACTCGGCATGTTCAGTAGCGGTACCCTGCTGATCCTGCTCCCTGATCATCCTTAACACCACCGTAGCAATGCGCTGGATCTCCTCGTCGTCCAACGGATGCCGAGGAGCCGGTGTCTGTGGAGGGGCAGCGGGGGGTGATGACGCTCCTATCACGACATGAGCAGTCGTGCTAGGCAGGCCATGTATGTGGCCTTTCGGCCGATTGACGACCTCTGGCGTATCCAGCCATCGCTTCAACGCCCCAGTACTCGCACCCGTACTAGTGGACGTTGATGGCTGTCCGGACTCCCTAAGCTGTTCATACAAGGATTGCAAAAACAGTAATTTAAAGATATGTTAGGGCATTAATTAACGCAACAGACATTGAGGATAGAAAGAAAAAATTAACAACTTAATTAAACACATCGACTTACATCGATCCGCCGGGCAATATCTGAAACATAGTCACCAGCCCGGCGTGCCTTGTCCTTGTCCTTCTTTCGCACGTGCGTCTGATATACGTCAGAGCTACGACCTCATCCTCCTCCAGATCCGGGTTCTAGACCGCATTCATGTGTCGGACGATGTCGTGTGGCACCGACCCCCCCGTGTGCGTCGGATCTTTGTTCTGTCTGTTCTCGGCCCCGCTCTTACTCTTGGCATCCCAGCCTGGATCCGCAGCCCACCGATCTATCATCTCCCCCATACAGTCAGAGATATCCAATGTGGGGGATATGTCTTCATCTCCGTCATCGGGGCACCATTGGGCAGCATCTTCTTGGCCCGGTCCCTTGCTTCGTGAAGCCATCGGCGATTATTCCTGGCGATGTAAGAAAAGAAGGCTTGCCGCCCCGTGCCTGCTGATCAGTCGCGTCAAACGTGAACCCCTCCTGCAAGGCATTCAATAACACAAATTAATTTAGAAAACAAACTCTAATTAAACAAATACTATCGTAGGAAAAAAAATACTTCAACGTACCAGCCACTCCTCCCATAGGGACTCCCTCATAACGGTATCCCAGTTCTTCCAGTACAGGCGTGGCTCGGTGAATCGACCCTTCACAAGAACGCCGATCTTCGTCCTCGCCTGATTCTCCAGGATCCTGCCAAAGAAGTAAATAAATAAATTAATACATTTTAAATATAAATTAACATCCCAAATGTACAAAATAAGGCATGATGTGATTTTTTTTACTTACAGGCCCTCTTGGGTGAGCGTAACTCTCTGTTTACGCTGGGGGTCAATGTGTACCCTGCGTGTCGGGCCATGGCCACGTCGAGATCCTACAAAATACAGGCATTAATAGAGTTCAAATATACTTCAAATATAAATTAGCAAAAATGTACTAAATACCGTTATCAACTATACCTAAGGTAGAACCCACAGAAAGAGAATCAACGCGCGTGAGGGATGAATCTGCGTCGAGCTGGGGCTGAGGCGGCGGCTGGGGATGCGGCGATGGCGAAGTCGATGGTTGGGGTGATGGCTGGGGTTGGGGCTGGAGCTGAGGCCCCATCTACTTTACGAGATCACTCTGTGCCTCGTCATCAGTGAGCAATGACGAGGTGGAACCCACCGGGGAGGAAGCAGCTCGGCGTCCAGCCCGGCCACGAATAGCTCGTATCCTATCCATATCTGACTTCGTATAGATAAATTGCAAAGACATTAACACATTAAAAACAATAATTTGGCAGAAATCATCATCGGCACTATATATATGAACGGAGGTGCAAAAACACATTAATATGAACCAAGTTCTAGAATGTTACTACATTTTTTCCGTGATGTTACAACATTACAAGTCAGTCATTTTCAGTTTGGGAATCATCATCATCTTCCTCACTAGACTCGTCGTCCTCTTCTTCATGGGACTAGTCGTCCTCTTCATCTTCTAATTCCTCCTCTTCATCAGTAGACTCAGTCACATCGTCTCCAACACTTTCTACATCTTTTGCATCATCATTTACGACTTCTTCTCCTACATAAAGTGTTGTTGGGAGAGGAAGATCGTCCTCCTCGTTGTTGACCTCAACAGGTAACGAGACAGGCGGTTGGTCGGCTTGAAAGGTGTCTACCTCACTGTCATGTCACGGGCAATTTCTTGGACTTGATAACTATATACCAATGAGATTTGGGATTGGCGACGTCCTCTGTGTAAAAGACTTGTGCAGCTTGACTAGAGCTGTATACGAACCGAGTTCAAGCTGAACATGGGTGTGTTCGAACTTGGTTCGTTTAAGTTTTTGGTATGTTCAAACTCGGCTCAAGTTTGTTTAGAGCCAAAAATATAATGTTCGAACTCGGCTCGAGTTCGTGACTATCAAACTCGGGCTCGACTCGTTTAACGATACGAGCCGAATACGAGTTCACAAACTTGACTCGTATTCGTGTTCTCCCTAACAACCAAATCCATAAATTTGCTCAAAAATCTCAAATTCTTTAAACAATCAAGCTATAATGAATCAAAAATTCAAAATCAAAATACAGAAGATACATGCAGAATAAAAAAAATGAAAAAGAGGTCTTGATCTTTTTGCGACATCACCGCCTTTTCCCCCTTAGACTCCTGTCGAAGCAGATTTAGGCGACTCCCATGGAAGCAGATTTCGGCGTCGGGATTGAAAAGAGAAAGAGAGCAAGAGAGGCCGCGATTTGGGCGGCGATCTGTGAGGGAGAGAGGCTTGCCGATCTATGAGGGGTGTACGTGTTTGAGACGAGGGAGCTGCCGGGGAGAGCAAGTGCGGTTGCTGTCGATCTATGATAGGGAGTGAGTTTGAGACGAGGGAGTGTGGGTGTCTTTTTCGGACAAGGAAGACGGGGAGTGAGGCGGTTGCTGCTTGAGAAAGTTTGTGACTTTGAGTGTGTAGGTTTAGGTTTTAATTTTAGTTTTAGTTTATATACTTAGAGCTTTTGAGATATTGGGTTTCATAGAATGGGCTATGTTAACAAGTAAGCTTAGAGTTTTGGGCTAATTGACTTTAAGCCTTCCAAGTTTAAATTTTTATTTATATGGTTTAAGTAAATATTAATTATTTTAACATATTATTATTAATTAATTATTTAGACGAGCTGTTCGCGAACACGTTTGTGAACATTTAGCGACGGGATCTCTTCCATCGCTAAAAATCCGTCGCCAAAAACATCTTTTCTTGTGGAAAGGCAATTTTTTTTGCAAATTGATCTTAATTTCTCATAGCATGAAAAATCGTACGAGAGGCCATATTCAAAGTGAAAACTAAAGCATTAAAAATCCAAAGACAGAAGCTTAATTCCTTGATTATTACATGAGGCAGATTGCTCACTTATTTGGAAAAAAGATGCTGGAACAAACGATGTGTAACATGTTCATAGAATTCAACATGTGTCCAAGAGCAAATCCAATTGCTGGTAATCGATTTCTCTGCTTATCAAGATGTGTGGTTTATCAAATCTCGCAGATGTGTCAGACAACGAGAACTTTCATTGCTACCTCTGTTTAATATGCACCAGAAACATTTAGTTTGAACTCGAATGGTATAGTTGGTAATGGCATGGCTTGGCGATTTTTCCTTTCGAAGCCTCGTATACTTGACTTCCAAGCCATGAGTTAGTGGTAGTTTTACTCTCGACTTTCTTTACCATTTTTACTCCATGGTTGCCAATAATCTAACAGGAGAAGGGGAATAAAAGTAGATAGACTTTATTCTCTCTCACTACAAGAAAACAGGCTTTTAGCGACGGGGAAATCCGTCGCTAAAAGCCCAAAATCCGTCGCTAAAAGAATTAGCAACGGATTCACCGTCGCTAAAAATCCCTCGTATAAAAGCCCGTCACTAATAGTTTAACGACGGAATGTTTTAAATCTGTCGCTAAATATGTCATTTTTTCCGACGGATTTATTTTTAATTAGCGACGGATATTCCGTCGCTAATTATATTTTTAGAATTTTAATTTATTTTCTTTTTTGTCAAATTAGCGACGGATAAAATATTTTAGCGACGGAATATTCCGTCGCTAAATAACTGATTGTAGGAATACTTTTAGCGACGGAATTAATCCGTCGCCAAAAGTCAATTTTTTTTTTTGAAATTTTTTTTTATTTTTCAATTACCCAGACCTGTAATATAATTTTCAATTCTCAACAATAACGCGCAATAATCAGTACAGAAAGAAATATATATTCAATTATAAAAAAAACTCATATATGTACAAGCCTGGAACCGGATACAGCCGGTTAGGAGAGGGGAGAAGAGTACAAGCCGGGCGCGGGGGGGGGGGGAAGCTAGGAACGGGCACGGGAAGGGGCTCATCAGGGGTTGCCGAGTCCCGGATCTGGATCTTGCTGATCCGGGGCCGGCTCGGCCTGTCCAGCAATGCCTTGCTCCCTGATCATCCTCACCACCACTGTAGCAATGCGCTGGATCTCCTCGTCGTCCAACTGAGGACGAGGAGCCGGTGTCTGTGGAGGGGTAGCAGGGGGTGAGGACGCTCCTATCACGGCACGAGCAGTCGTGCTAGGCAGGCCGCGTATGCGGCCTTTCGGCCGATTCACGACCTCCGGCGTATCCAGCCATCGCTTCAACCCCCCAGTACTCGCAGCTGTACTAGTGGACGCTGATGGCTGTCCGGACTGCTGCTCGGACCCCCTTAGCTGTTCATACGAGGCCTGCAAAAATAGTGGTTTAACGATATGTTAGGGCATTAATTAACGAAACAGACATTGAGGATAGAAAGAAAAAACATTAACAACTTAAATAAATTGACTCACATCGATCCGCCGGGCAATATCTGAAATATAATCGCCTGCCCGGTGCGTCTCGTCCTTGTCCTTCTTCCGCACATGCGTCTGAGTATAGGTCAGAGCTATGACCTCATCCTCCTCCAGATCCGGGTGCTCGACCGCGTTCATGTGTCGGACGATGTCGTGTGGCACCGACCCCCCCGTGTACCAAATATCCATGAAATAGAACACAAAGCATGATTCAAAACACTGTTTTATAAACAATTAACTTTTCCAAATTGTCCAAACAGAACATCCAAAGGCTCATTACAAAGCATTACTTTGTAATGAGTACCTTTGAACGGGAACTAAGGGTTTCTATGCATGCATGCGTTCAAAAATTGATAACATATGCAAGAATCTTTCCGAAATATCAAAACTGTAGAAAGATCGTTATTTAGTCCTAATTACGGTTATTTAGTCCTAATTAGTTTAATTGTACCGAGTAGTGTTGATTAGTCCTAATTAGCGCTAATTAGGTTTAATTGGGTTATGTCAGTACAAATTACGACTAATTAGGCTAACTATAATCAATATGCGCGTAATTGGGTTCATTTTGGCTAATTTGGGGTAATTACAGCTACTTTGATTTTCATTAGGTTCTTAGGGTTAATTAAAACTAATTAGGCTCGTTAGAGCTAATTAATTAGGGTTAATTGATTTATTAAAATATTTATTTTTTAAATGTCGGACACCGTCGATCAGACGTGGTGTCTGTGTCTGCGCTAACTAACAGGTATCTCAATCCAATTGGGTCCCATCCTCCGTCAACAAATTCAATTCTCAATTCTCAAATGCCGTCCAAAGCAATAAAAATTAACAAAAATCACACATTCAATCCAATTGGGTCCCATCCTCCGTCAATAATCTCAATATCTCAAATGCTCAATGCACAATTAACAATCTAAAATCATCAATTAATAATCGCAATTACTTCAAATGCACAGCTAATAACCTAAAATCATCAATTAACAACCTAAAATCACAGATCAATAATCACAATTCTCTAATACACAATTAACAACCTAAAATTATCAAACAAATTATCAATGTTCAAATAGGAAAAAATTGTTCAAAATGCACATTTCTGATGCACTTGAATTATTTCAATTTAGGGTTCGATTATATTAGGGCATTCAATTTAGGGTTCAATTAGTTTAATTTAGGGTTCGGTTCGATTCGATCACCGGCATTCAATTTAGGGTTTAATTAGGGTTTTAATTACATCAATTTAGGGTTCAATTAGGGGTTCTATTGAATCAATTTAGGGTTCGGTTGATTTGGGGCATTCAATTTAGGGTTCAATTTAGGTTTCAGTTAGATTAGGGCATTCAATTTAAGGTTCAATTAGGGGTTAATTTAGGGTTCGATTCGATTAGGGCATTCAATTTTGGGGTTTAATTAGAGTTCAATTACTTCAATTTAGGGTTCAATTAGGGGGTTCTATTGATTCAATTTAGGGTTCGGTTGATTTGGGGCATTCAATTTAGGGTTCAATTAGGGGGGTTCAATTATTTCAATTTAGGGTTCGGTTGGATCAGGGCATTCAATTAGGGATTCAATTACAATTAATTGGTTCAATTAGGTTGAATCGGGGTTCATTACAATTAATTGGTTAAGTTAGGGTTAATCAGGTTTAACTGGGATTAATTCGTTCAATTAGGGTTACGCGGAGTTAATTACTGTTAATTGGTTAGTTTAGGTTGAATCGGGGTTCATTACAATTAATTGATTCAGTTAATTGGGGTTAATTCATTCAATTAGGGTTACGCGGGGTTAATTACTGTTAATTGGTTAGATTAGGGATAATTACGGTTTGATTAGGAATAATTGGGAACAACTTAAGGATAGTCAGGATTTATCCGGGCTAATTATGCTTTAATTAGGGTTTAGGGTTTAAGGTTAACCGGTTCAAACAGGTTTAATTGGAGCTAATTACGGTTAATTGGTTCAATCAGGGTAATTAGGATTTATTGGTTCAATTAGGGTAAATCGGGATTAATTAGGGCTAATTGGTTAGATTAGGTTGAATCGGGGTTCATTACAATTAATTGGTTCAGTTAGGGTTAATCAGGTTTAATTGGGGTTAATTAGTTCAATTAGGGTTACGCGGGGTTAATTACTGTTAATTAGTTAGATTAGGGATAATTACGGTTTGATTAGGGTTAATTTGGTTCAATTAGGGTTACTTGGGAACAAATTAGGGATAATTAGGGTTTAATCGTTACAATTACATTACAACAAATTAAATACAATACAATACACTACAAAAATTAAATTTAATTACATTACAACAAATTAAATTCAATTACATTATAGCAAATCAAATACAATTACATTACAATATATTAAATACAATTACATTATAACAATAGATTTAATGCGATAAATAATTTCTAACATACAATTACATTATAACAACATATTAATTTCTAGCATACAATTACATTATAACAACAGATTAATTAAATATGATAAATAATTTCTAACCGGGAAAAAGAGTGAGTTCAGGCAGTGGTGGTGCGAGGCAGATGACGACAGTGGCGCACGGAAGGCAGCGGCATAGGGTAGTGGTGCGGCGGAGGGGGAGGAACTGTGGCGATAGTGGTGCAATTGTGAGGTGGCTGTGGCAGTAGTGGGGTAGCTGCGGGGCGGCGAGGTGGTAATGGGGACGACAGATCTGAGGGGAGAGGGAAGGGCGGTGTGGTGGTGGCGGGGGGGCCTGTCGCCGGCATGGGGGGCTGGTGGGGAGGGACGGAGGTGGGGGCCTGTCGCCGGCGTGAAAGGCTGGTGGGGAGGGACAGAGGCGGGGGCCTGTCGCCGGCGTGGGGGGCTGGTGGGGAGGAAAGACGGGGAGAGAGAGAGTGAGATATAGAGAAATCTGGGTATTTAAGAACACATTTAGCGATGGACATGTCCCGTCGCTAAAGATCCGTCGGTAAAAATATTTAGCGATGGTTTATACCGTCGTTAAAAGACCTTCGTTAAACTTCTGTCGGGAATGGTTTTACCTACGGATTAATCCGTCGGTAAAATATTTTTTTGGACAACGTTTTTACCCACGGAAATTCCGTCGCTGAAAACACCTTTAGCGACGGAACGACTTCCGTCGCTAAAACCCTTTTTTCTTGTAGTGTCTAAATTTCTCTTCTATCTCTTTTCATCTCCCTTCCTTCTTCTACAATTATACGTACAACTTTATATATTACTTTGATGCATAATGCTCAAAGGTTAATATATTAGGTCAGTGGATCCATTATCGGCTTAATCACAGATAATATTTAATTTATTAGTCAGGATTTACATGTAATTAGAGAATATCGTATCTATCTGTTAAGTGTTTAAGATAAACACAATACTACTGGATATTGTCTCTATTCGATAGATAGAGGCATCCTAATAGGACGAGGAACTCGACTCTTGTAGCCGGCGTTTTCCATACTTGGGATAAGTGATCAAGCGTATTGGAAGCTCATTATAACAAAGATCTTTCGTAGAAATTTTGGAATACTTCGTAAGATATGTTCGCAAACCGATAACATGTTACGTTGTAGATGTTTAAAGTTTTAATGGTTCAAGAGAGGGATTTTTGCTGTAATCAAAGCTCTTTTGGTGGTTATTGAATCTTTAGAGCGGAACTCCATTAACCAAGCGCAGAGTTTAGAGCATATCTTTTTCAAGAGAACCACGCTTTTGTACGCCTCAACTGAATTATAGGCCTTCAAAACCTTTTCTTTGATTAATATTTATTGTGATTCGATATAATTAATTTGACAAATTTGTATTTTCATATCTCAGAAATTACGGGTCTTATTGGATATACACATGTCTTATTCAATAGGAAATGAGATGCAGCTTCTTGACATCGGTCTTTTTCATGTCATCTGTCAGTTTATCTTGAAAGATAACAACCGAAGAGTAGTTGTCTCTCTACTTACCGTGTCCAACTTACCATCTTTCCCCTTCAGACAAACTTAAGCTAGGTTGGCTTAGTTAAAATTATTAGGTGTCCCTCCATTCATTTGACAGAATTCTATATTCATATCCTATAAATAACAGGTTTTAGCAAAGGAGATATATGTAGATGTCTTATTTCATAGGATGAGATGCAGCTTCTAGATATCGTCTTTTTCACGCCATCAATCAGTTTTTCTTGAAAGATAACAACCTATGAATAGCTGTTTTCCTGCTTACTTGTCCAACTTACCATCTTTCCCTTCAGATTTCCATTTTGCAAACAAAGTTACGGGTCTTATTGGATAATACATCTATGCATGTCTTATTCAAACGGATGAGATGCAGCTCCTCGACATCGTCTTTTTCATGCCATCAATCAATTTATCTCGAAAGATAACAACCTAAGAGTAGTTATCTTCCTACTTACCGTGTCCAACTTAAGCTAGTTTGATTTAGTCAAAATTATTAGGTCTCTCCCCATTCATTTGTTAGAAAACCATCTTTTTTGGGTACGTGTAATCATGAATCCGACAGCGCGGATCAATTTTAGAGGCCACCGAACTCACATATTTCACTTATCCAGCAGATCTTATCAGTGGAAAAGTCTCCTCTCACTTTACCATATCTATAAATACCCCCTACTTCTCCCAATTCAAACCTCAGAATTCAAGAGAGCATACATACATAGGAAAGATTACAAGAAAGAAAAGTGAGACCAAAATGAGGTTTTCGGCAGCGGCTCTGTTTAGTTTCTGCTCCTTGCTACTACTAGGTCTAGGAGCATTAGCACAAGGAGATGTTGGTTCCCTTGTGAGTGAATCACAATTCAACCAAATGCTGAAGCATCGCAACGATGCCAATTGTCCTGCCAAGGGCTTTTACACTTACCAAGCTTTCATTTCTGCTGCAAAGTCCTTCGGAGCTTTTGGAACGACAGGTGACACCAACACTCGTAAACGAGAAATTGCAGCCTTCTTGGCTCAAACTTCACATGAGACCACTGGTAATTTTTCTACTTTGGATTCTCTCCAGTGCATAGAATACCCGAACATCAACTCAGTGTAATTGTCAAAAGTTTTTTCCTTCACTTCTTTTTTTCGTCAGAATAACTATTTGTTGCTACATAGACTACTCCACTGCTTTTATGCCTGGGAAACGGTCTGTGCGCATAATCTTCTGTTAACAAAAGGGTGAACAGGCCAATCATTTTTCTTAAGTCAGTCTGCACAAGAGTAATCATCGCAACATTACAAGAAAAATGAAGTACATTAATTAAATTTTTATATGTTTACATAGGTGGATGGGCAAGTGCCCCGGACGGTCCATACGCATGGGGATACTGCTTCAAACAGGAAAAAGGCAACCCACCTAATTACTGTGTTCCAAATAAAGAGTGGCCTTGTGCTCCTGGTAAAAAATACTATGGCCGAGGTCCCGTCCAAATCTCATAGTAAGTACTGTTATCTTTTCTACTGAGGACAAAGTATTCCTTTTATTTAAGAAGAACACTCATTAATAGTTGTACCTTTGCCAGCAACTATAACTATGGACCAGCTGGGAGAGCCATAGGGGTTGATTTGCTAAAGAACCCGGACCTTGTCGCGAGCGATCCAACCATTTCTTTCAAGACTGGATTATGGTTTTGGATGACTCCACAATCACCGAAACCGTCGAGCCACGATGTTATCACCGGCAGATGGAGGCCAACCAGCACAGACAGTGCAGCCGGCAGGGCCCCAGGCTACGGTGTTATCACTAACATCATCAACGGAGGGATCGAATGCGGAAAGGGTCCTAATGCAGAGGTGGCGGACCGGATTGGCTTCTACCAGCGATACTGCGATATATTGAAAGTTGCCTATGGCGGTAATCTGGACTGCTACAACCAGAAGCCTTTTGCATAGGCACGCTTGTGCACCATAGGCATAGTCACCTTGTGAAATAATGCTGCGAAGTATACATGTTTGTGTGTATAGCTTGAAGCGCAAATTTTATATGTATGTTGTAACATAGAACAATAACAATATCAATATAAGATGCTTGATGCTTATAAGAATCCTTGTCTTCAAGGTTTAATTTCTGTTGTATTAGATGAAAGGTTTTCTGCTTTAGGGTAGAAAAGACGTATTTCGACCTGCCATGTTCTTCTCTATGAGTGAGGACGTAGCATGGAATCAAGTGTTGCAGTGAAGGTCCACGTATACAAGAAGAAAGCTCGTAGGACTTGATCGAGTCCATCGATATATATATACACACACTAGTTCAACTCGTCTTTGACACTTTACCGATGGAAGATTAACACAACTCTCACGTGCACCTCAGCAAACTCTTACCTCATATATAACCAACCATCGAAGATCTGCCTCAAAACTTGTCTACTATTCTTTCAAGAGTCACCTAGATGGAGCAAGGGTAATTAGGTCGCGAACCATAAATTTTTGTTCAAATGTGAGAGGCAGCTGTGAGCACTAATCCAAGATCGCCAACCATAGCGCTAAACGGCTTGAGGTTAGTGTTCAACTACACGTGTGTCCATTGATTATGAAAAGTATTAAATACATCCTTTGACAGGAGGGTATACAAATTGACGTATCAGATTTTGTTAAAAGATTTATTTAACCCTTTGTTTGTGTTGAATTTCCTTTCATATATCACCCTCCATCTTCCTTTGGTCTTTTCTTTTTAGTAGAACACCCCCACCCGCTGTCTTCACCCTTCAACAAGTTTAACACCACCACCAACTGCCACCACGATGCCTCCCCCAAACCCAGAATAACCACAGCACCATCCCAGCACCACCAACCAAAACCATGACACACACACACACATGTGGATATACTTAATCTGGCAAATTAATCAAAAAACTGAAAATCATGTATGAGTTAAGTACCATATGCTTCTATTTCTGTTCCAACATCTGTCTTCATGGCACGTGTATTAGTCGGTTATTTAAGTCTACATAATTTACTAAATAAATAGTTTATGCCTTTTTAGCTTTTTCTATGATTTTTCATTTTTGACGCAGAGGACTTTCATTTATATCAATTTTAAAAATTATAATAACATATAATAAAATATCTGCAAAACAAGAATGTTGATCAATCTTGTGAGCCATAAAGTGGGGAACTAAAATGATGTCTATAGTTCTTTAGATGAAGTATAGTAAAGAGTTCATTCAGCGGTTAGTAAGTAAAAGAACAAAAAAAATATAGTTGTGTTTGATTTCTTAAATGTTTAACTTTGAAACTATCTTTTTTTTTTCAAAAGTAAATTGATACTAACAATACATAGAAATAAAAAATAATTCTTAAGGGCTAATTACACCTATGTCCCTGAGGTTTGGGGGTAATTACACTCGAGGACACAAAGTTTCAAAATGTAACACTTATGTCCGTTGATAAACGGAACCCTAAAAATTCTAACGGTTTTAACAAAATGACTTTATTACTCATGACTTTAAAATAAATTACCCACTTAATTTTCTGATTATTCTTCCTCTCCCCACACCCAGCACCCACACCCCCCCCCCCGCGCCCCCACCCCCCCGCCCCTAACCCCATTTCTGTCACTTCTGCATGAACGGAATGGGGTCAAGGACAGCCCCCAATCGCCACACCCCTGCTGCGGGGGAGAAGAGAAGAGATGGAGGGGAAGAGCGATGGCGACGTCGCCGATGGTGGATCTGCTTTGTTCGCCGAATAACAGAAGGGACTGCCGGAGGAGAAGGGGCTGTCGGCGGGGAGGGGACTGCCGGCGGGGAGGGAAGAGGTTGCCGGGGTGAGGGAAGGGGCTGTCGGCGGGGAAGGGGACTGCCGGCAGGGAGTGAAGAGGTTGCCGGGGTGAGGGAAGGGGCTGTCGGCGGGGAAGGGGACTACCGGCGGGGAGGGAAAAGGCTGCCGGGGTGAGGGAAGGGGCTGTCGGCGGGGAGGGAAGAGGCTGTCGGGGTGAGGGAAGGGGCTCGGCAGGGAGTCAAGGGGCTGCCGGGGTGAGGGAAGGGGCTACCGGCGGGGAAGGGGACTGCCGGCGGGGAGGGAAGGGGCTGCCGGCAGGGAGGGAAGGGGCTGCCGGGGGTGAGGGATTGGACCTAATTTGGAAATTAGGGTTTCGGGAAAACCCTAATTTGCAAATTAGGGTTTCAACAAAACCCTAATTTTGGGTTTTAAAACCCTAATCTTTAATTAAGGCTTGAATTCTTAATTTAAAAAGGGGTAGTATCGTCATTTTAAAAATATGTATCGATGACATCAGCAAAAAAATACACTTTTTGGACAGAACCCTAACGGATGGACACGGCTGATACATTTGAAACATGTTTGGTCACGGAATGTTACATTTTGAAACTTTGTGTCCTTGACTGTAATTACCCCAAAACCTCAGGGACATAGGTGTAATTAGCCCAATTCTTAATTGATGTGGAATAATCGATCATTTATTGCATATTTTGCTTTTTGAATACATTATTCTGTAGACTTAACATTATATTCCGAGCATGAAAGTCGGTGATTATAGAATTATATGCAGTGTGATTTAACTTTTTTTTATTATTATCTCTTACCCACCAAATTTGGCGAATTTAAATTGCCAATGAAAAAGTTTGTAAGAAACAAATACTTTTTGCTTATTGCACATGTGTAAGTACGATAAGTTAGGCATGAATAATTTTTTTTTTAATTTGACACATCTTTTACTCAAAACACGTTGTAATATGTTATATTTAACAATGGGTGTTTGACTACCCTTTTTTTTTTGAGTTTTTTCTTTCGGGTTTTTGATTATCCAATTCTTATTTTGAATTTTTTTCTTTGGTAGTGATCGCGGTGACGGTGGTTGGGTGTGGCGGGGGCCGGTAGGGGCTGGCAGGTGGCGGTGGCCGGTGGGCGGCAGGGATTGGCGGCAGGCGGTGGTCAGTGGCAGCGGGCGATAGATCTTAATCTCAAAAGTGCACTTCAACAATAATTTTATAAGTAATTCCAAGTATTAAAAAAGAATACCATCACAACATTATCTACAGTGTCTTTAAGCGGAATTTTTCAGTTCATGACTTGGCCATCTAATTTCACTAATCGTAATAGACAATCAACGACAAATTATTAAAAAATAAAATGTCTTAAATAGTGGGATAATTTATTCAGAAATTCTTTATACCTTAGTGATGTGTTTTATAAAGTATAGATGCATTACCTCAGTGAAAGTCATTTTATTTGTCATTTGTTTAGTTCAAAATGTAATTGTTAGACTCCTAATATTTAAATCTATTAACTTTGATTTTCAATTAAAAAAGTTTGACTTTTGACTTTAAGGGCATTATCGTAATTTTTCCTCTTAGTGCATGGGCCTAAGAAATTCAGAATTTTCTTTTTGAAATTTACTTTTAGGATTAGATGTCCTAATTTTAATTTGAGTTTTAGTTTGACCCATTTGTAAAATTAGAGAATTATGGGACATAGTGAGTATTTTGCAATTCTAAATGTTTTAGGAATATAATTATATTTCTTTTAGGTCTTTGATTGTTTACGTACAATAGGAAGAGACATCTCGGGATTTTTCGTATTGCTTTGAGGGCTTTTGATTTATTTAGATTGATTGATCAAACCTTTGGGTTAATTGTGCGTTTAGAGATAAGGATCTACTATTTTGAAATATGAGTTAACAATGGACCAATCAATCATATGTTTATAATGTTTCATTATTTTAACTTTGATATACTTTTAGAGTCAAATAATTATATTTTGTGTAAGGTATCCGTTTTTTCCCTTGTTCATCCATGCAACAATTATCTTGCAGTATGTGCATTCGAATTCCTTTCTCCTTCGAAGAGTTCGGTGGCTCAAATTTTGTTGATGCTCACTTAATTCGTAAGTCAAAATCTTGTTCACGTGCCTCATCATGACTCAAGCTTAGTGGCCGGCAATGGTTTAATAATAGTGAAGTCTTAAAGTACCGAGTTCATTCATATGTTCTCTAATGCTTTGGGTTTTACCTTGATAATAACCATGTTTCTCTTTCTCGTGCACTTTTATCCAATTAATTAACAGGTAAATGCTTGGACTTATGCTAGTAACTTGTCTCTTCCCATGTCATTAACTGTCAGTGTTGTGAGTAATATTCATGTCAAATGCATTTTGCACAAGGGCTAATTACAGCAGTATCCTTGAAGTTAGGGTATAATTATAGTTAAGGACATTAAGTTTTTAATATGTAACATACCGTGACCAAAAAAGCTAAGAATGTAATATTATTGTCCATCTATTAGGGTTCCGTAAAAAAAATTTTATTTTTGTGTGATGTCATCACTGCGCATTTTTTAAAATGACAAGAATGCCCTTGTAATGTACATTGAATAAATTTTAAAAATTTTCAAATTAAGATTTGAAACCCTAATTTGAAATTTAGGGCTTTGAAACCCTAATGTTTAAATTAAGGTTTCAAAAACACTATCACACTTCCCTCTCTACCCCACTATCGTCTAAGTTTTAATTCAATTCCATGACCAGCACTGTATTGCCACCGATCTCGCCGCCACCACTGGCTGCCGCCTCGCCATGGCTGGGTTCGCCGTGATGGAGACTGTGTATGCCCCTACCCCACTATCGTCCAAGTATCAATTCAATTCCATCACCAAAGACCACTCAATAAATTAAAAGAATTGCACCGATCTCGCTGCCAGCCCGTGTCCACCCTTTCGCTGCCAAGAGAGGCGGCAAGTTCTTCTCTGGCTAACAGATATGGGCCGAGCTTCTTCTCGCCAGCCACCACCAGTTGCCGCCTCGCCGTGGTTGGGTTTGCCGTGATGGAGACTTTGTACTCTACGTCGTAATGGGGAATGGGAGGGCGCAACAGCGGCCGGGGTGGAGGGAAGGTGGTGGCAACAGCGGTGGGGTGGGGGAAAGAGGGTGGCGTGCGGCGTGGTGGGGGAAGATAGAAAGAGAGAATTTGAAATAAATAGATTTGTAACTTGAGGGTAATGAAGTTATTTTATTGAAACCGTTAGGGTTTTTAAGATTCCGTCTGGTCAACGAATATAAGTGTAATTTTTAAGATTCTGTCTGGTCAACGAATATAAGTGTAATTTGTCCAAACTATTGTCTTGCTTGTAATTATACCCTAACCTTAGGAACACTGCTGTAATTAGCCCTTTTGCACAAGGCTTCTTACATAATCGGTTTTCCTTTAAATACGTTTTGTGACAACTTCTTTATATGGACATTTTGGACCCATGTAAATTCCTGTTGTGCTAGATTTCGTTGAACTTGAATTTTCATGTCCTTCAAGTCCAGATTACTTTTGAGGCTCCACTTTGTGTTTCTATTAACGTATATTTATGTTTTCGTTGTATGATTGCTACATGTGACTCTTGATTAGTTGAGGCACTTGTGAGTTTTGATTAGTTGAGGCACTCGTGACTTTACATCATCTAGCGACTTTTAGTGTCCCTGACAAAATACTTTATTGAACACACGTGCAGGTAACACTATGAGTCATGTTGGTGTATATGACGAATCTGATTTGCATACATGGATTGGAACGTGGGCTAGTTCTATTGGATGAGTTAGAGATCACGATCTTATTTTTCTAAACCTTGTCTCACGTATCAATGATGTCATGCGTGACCTTATTCTAAATGACTCTCTAGTGTCTATCTCTGTACAAAGAGATATATTTTGGTATTTTGAAACTCGATCTTGTATCTGTTCCGTTAAAATTCTGTACGTCCGTAATTTGATTTTCTCATATATTTTATAGGTTTTTTTGGTTGGTCCGTTTAGCGACCTTACTGGGTATTTGTCTCACTTCTTTATTATTTTACCTTCAGGTGATTAGTGGGAGCTAGTAGTTTTATATCAGATTCATTATTAGTATTTTTACAAATTATTTTGGAATTCCATGTTGGAGTTATTGAGGACTATGTAACTGATTTAAGTCGATGTGGCACTTATTGATGTTTCTTGAAGATTCATTTTTAGATGCTCTGAGCAGTGGCGAAACCAGGATTTTAATTCAGGGAGTGCAAAAAATATATCGAAGCCACTAACAATAAGCTTTGACCAAATTTTCTTTGCCACAATATCAATGACTTCTTACACTATCCTTAAAAAAGAAATTGTCCTTATACTGCAGATTATATCATAAAAACTTACGCAGATTCTCTCCCAATCTCATTGGATAGATTTTTGCACATATAAACAATGAACTAAAAGCAAATAGGAATCATAAATAATATAGATATCATTTGGAAAGAAAAATAAGGATAAAAACATGAGGAAAGTCAATGTTAACATGTGCTAAATCTATCATAAGAGTGTGCAAAATCTCAAAGGGGACAACAAAATGAAATGAAGGGAGTATATTCATTATCTAATGTTATAGTATATGTTAAACCTTCAAATTGAAATGCACACAGACCTGCATTGTGCAACTCTTTTATTGTATGTTGGTCGTGCCAAGTTGATTATGACAAGAAAAAGAGCAAAAAAAATTCAAATAGCATATTCAGCATGATATCCAACATATTCTTGCCAAATTTACAATAATTAGTACTACATTAGATGCTAGGCAGACAAAATTAACGTAAATTAGGACTACAGTAGAAGCTCAATTAGTGTTTCAACATTTTCAAAATAAACCGAAATTCAATGGTAAATTTAGTCACAGAAAATGAAATGTACTTCCTCCCTTTAATATGATTTTCTCATTTGACCTTTAATTGCAACTTGACTTCGATTCAAAGCTACAAAATCTAGGTTGAAGCCAAAATTCCAATGGAATAGAGAGAGTATTGAATATACGATTGAGAGGAGGCTTTTACAAGGGAGATCAGCAAGCAAGGCACGACAGGGTCCCTGGGTCATATTATTAGCGACGTTGAGCAGCCAAAGCCCTATGACAAACACTACCACGGCACGCACCTTGGACTCGTCTCTGTCCCCTACCAACCACCCGATATCGCCAGAATGCCCGATCACGAGTATCGCGAGTCCGCGACCATGATCGAAGACGTCCCAGCTATAATGAACGGCCGCGACGGCCGAACCAGCTAGTGCACCGGTTGTTCATGAGCCCAGCCAGCGGCGGTACAAACAGGCTGGAGAGCTGGCCCAGAGCCATATCACGTTGTCTTGAAGTAAATGACAGAGAAAGAGAGAGAGAGAGAGAGACTGAGCTTAGGCCACGGAGAGAGCCTCTGCCTGTAGCGTCATCCGGGCGTCTACCATCGGTGAATGGCTGTCTGAGTGCTAGTGAGAGAGAGAGAGAGAGAGAAAGGGAGAGGGAGAGGGATAAAGAGTGAGTCGGGCATAGAGATAGAAAGAGGCGATAGAGATCGGAGGAGACTAGGGCAGAGAGAGACAGAGCAAGCCCTAAAAAAATTCTTTTTTAAAATTTCAAGGGGTACATTAGCCCCCTTGGTTATAAAGTGGTTCCGCCACTGGCTCTGAGCACAAGGTTGGGAGAATTTTGAGATTTTCTGCTTTTGTTCATTTAGAATTAGCACTTTGAAAATTTGGGGCATAACAGTAATTGATTATAGTAAAACATATGATTGATGAGAATATTAAATTGTAACTCATCCCGACCAAATGGCATCTCAACCCATGCATTTGTACATGACCACTAGCTAGTATTTAAAAGACTTAAGGTAGAAATGTCAATGGGCAGCCCAGCCCGGGGGGAGCAGAGAACACGGGCCAAGGTCCGGCCAAGGGGGATATCGAGCTGGGCCTGGCCTGGCCAAAGAAGGGGGTATCCAGGCCCAGTCTTGCCCTGGCCCTAGGCCCAATATTTTAGGGCCCGGTTTGGGCCCAAAAAAATTATTATTATTTTTAAAAATTCTTCTTATTCATTTTTTATTTTGCGAAGAAATTAAATTGAAGATAAATCAATAATTACATTGAAAAAACTTGGTGATATTATAAGCTAGATACCTTGATTCAACAATTTTTTAAAGAAAGAGAAGTTGAAATCAAAGTGAAAGGGCTGCAATAAAATGAGTATAAGTTTTGTTTTGCTTTTGTTCTTCCATTGGCTCAGTAGTGACATAATCTCAAATTCTATATTTTTCTTCTTGGTATTAACTTATAAAAGAGTTGAAATTATTGCCTTCATTATGCAGATTACCAATATTACAATCTATGATACTCAAAAAAGTAGCTAACTCAGAGTTTTCTTACTTGAAGCAGCCACATCCTTGTATTACGATGCTCAATTATTTCATTATGTAGGCCTAATAATATGGTATTCCTCCAGTTAAATGTCATTTTTTTTACTATTTCAAAGAGGTTTCAATTGTTCTATTAGTCCTGCTTTGAAATTTTGAACTTTTGATTATATTTCAATCAACTTAGTTCAATGCAGGGAAGCATATACTTTGTTGTTCGATGTTCATCTGAACTTTAGTACATGACCTAAATTTGATTAATGAACAAGTGATTTAAATGGATTTGACGATGGAAAACATCCCACTCGAAGAAATGGACATCGAGGTCCTCTCTTCAATGTGGCCTGAAGATATTAGTGAAGCTGGAAAATAATTCAATGTGAAAATCGAAGAGCATATCAAGATATGCTGGAGGAGGTTAGCTTCATTGAGGAACCTACAATAGTTGATTTCAAACGTCTCCTAGAGTTAACCAACTATAGTGAGAAGGGCTCTTCCCAGTTGCCATACTTAGTAAAGAACTGGGAGTATAAGCAGGCTAATGTTGTGTGGCTTCTCAGAGAGCTTAAAAATCTAAGCAAGCAAAAGGAGGAAGTTGAGTTCAAGAAATCGTAGATATTGAATTTTTGAAATGGGGGAAATCTGAATTTTTGAAGAAAAAAATGGGGAGGGCCACTTTAGGGCCATAATTAGGGCCAAAAGGTCAGGTCAGATTAGGGACGAAAATAGGGCCAGTGGATCGGGCCACAACCTGGGGCCAGAATAAGGCTGAAACCGAGCTGGAGCCGGGCCTGACCCTGGCCGGGCCAAAATTCACAAAAAATAGGTCTTGCCCTAGCCCTGGCCCAAAGCCCTACAGGTTAGGGCCAACACTGTTCATCTTTAGGGCCGGGCCAGCTAGGGCCAATTTAGTGCAGGGGCGGCCCGGTCCTTTTGACATCTCTAACTATTAACAGTAGAAATGGTCTCATGTTGTCATTTTGAAAATCTATAATATTTTTAGATATTTCGATGCTGTGAGGTTTCTATACTCATGCCTGCTAACTAATCAAAATATTAATTATGTCCTTTGACATGATAAAAAAAAAAAGAATAACAGATTTGATAAAAATGACTCATTTAGCCTACCTTAGTCAGTTATTTCCCTTAGACTTCCTCACCCGGAAGGGTCGCCTGCTACTTGTGCATAAAACTTAACATCTCAATTACGGGTTTCTGGAAGAAATAGGATTATGAAGGGCACATTTCTCATGGCTCCCATCGTTCTCTTCAAAGTATTAACTTATGTGAGGAGTGAATGGATCCTATCGTTGTCTTCAAGGCATTAACTTGTGTGAGGAGTGAAGGAAAATGTTGATATATGTCTTGTATTTATGTCCCACATCAGTTACTCAAAGAAGGTTGCAACTTGACCCTTACTATATAAGACATATTATCCCACATTGGTTGGAAAGAGAAGATCACTGCTTTTTTCAAGTATAAGTAAGGTGTCTTGTATTGTTTTTAAGGGCAAGAGAGGAGAGTCCTTCTTTGAGTAGGCAAAGAAGAGAGGAGAGTCCTTCTTTGAGTAGGCCAAGAGAAAAGAGTCATTCTTTGAGTAGGAAAATAGTTGAGAGATACACATGAGGGAGTGCTGTAAATCTGACTTGTGCAAAGTGGATTTGAGTTCTCTCATATTTCTTGTGTTTTCTTGTTTGGTTATTATGTTCTATACATATTTATCTAGAGCGATTTCGTAACAAGTGGTATCAAGAGCTTTCGGGTTTATTTTGGGCACAATTGAAATCGATTTCAGAGGATAAATATGTAAAAGACACGACCATGAAGTATGCCTGTGACAATTCGATGGGAAGATGAATTTCGGCATATGGTAGAGCACGGTGAAGGATTTGAGCGGTGCATTAAGGGATGTCAATGCACGCATGAGGAGCGAGCTCGAGGCATTTAGAGAGCGCTTCCAGCGGACTATCGCAAGTCTGGTAAAGCTAATCTTCAATAGATTAGATGATGTGGAGGTAGACAGTCGATTAGCCATGCTAAAGAGGAAAGTCGATGTGTTCGCAAAAGAGCTAGATGATTTGATCGAGGAGAAGGTTGCCCATTTCATAAAGTGGGAGGTGCAACGATGCAAGGACCTTAAGAGACAAGTCAAAGAGCTTTAAGAAGAACCAGCTGCTTGTAAGAAGGAGCTTACAAGAGCTACGAGGCAGGGGTGTATCGCGGTGTAGCCAAGGTGAAAGAAAATGCCGGAGTCGAGATCGTACGATGGAGCAAGAGAGGCGAGGCAGGTGGATAACTTCTTTTGGTGCTTGGAGCGATACGTTACAGCCCTCGACATTGATGAAGAGGAAGAACAGGTGCAGTGGACTGTCGCAAGTCAGGTGGAGCTAATTTTTAATAGATTAGATGACTTGGACAGTCGATTAACTGTGCTAGAATGGAAAGTCGACGTGTCGCCCATTTCACGAACACATCGCGGAAGAGCTAGATGATTTGATCGAAGATAGTGTCTCCCATTTCACGAAGTGGGAGGTGCAACGGCGCAAGGACCTTAAGGGACAAGTCACAGAGCTCCAAGAAGAACTAGCTTCTTGTAAGAAGGAGCTGCTACGAGGCAGGGGTGTATCGCGGTGCAGCCATGGCAAAAGAAAATGTCAGAGCCGAGATCGTACAATGGAGCGAGAGAGGTGAGGCAGGTGGGTAACTTCTTTTGGCACTTGGAGCGGTACTTTCATGCCCTCGACATCGACGACGAGGAGAAGGTGCAGAAGACGGTCATGTACCTTACGGTCAAAACATGGGAGAAGTTCAAGCGTGAACAACAAAGGCAGTTCTATCCGGATAGTGTCAATGATAAACTTTCGACAGCTGAGGCAAAAGGGAGCATCCGTGAGTACGTGAAGGAGTACTCGGCTTTGATGCTCAAAATACTGGAAATGTTCGAGAGGCAATGACTATGCTTCTTTGTTGACGGGTTGCAGCAGTAGGTTACCACAGAGTTGCGGAGAAATAAACCTCACGACTTGGCTTCCGCCATGGCGATTGTCAAGAGGTTAGAAGATTTCGAGCAACGTGAAAGGCCGAGATCTCCAAGGCACGAGCGTGCCAAAGGTGGGGGAGACGGTAGGTCAAAGAGTGGCTCGCCCAAGGCAACCGATGATGAGCAAAGTGAGGATGAGGGACGTCGCTATCATCACAAGGGGGAGAAGAAGCATGAGGAAGTCACAAGCAAGGTGACTCTCGTGACTATAAGGCTCATGGGGGCCTAGAGGAGGATGCTTCTACGATGCAGATCCGCATTACAGGAAGGATTGCCAACACAAGGGCAAGATGATTGCGTTTCTTAAGAAGCACAAAGGCAGCAAAGGGGATTCTTTCAGTAGCAACAGGGAGGCACACATGGGGGCATTATAGATGGTCAATGCGTTCGTGTAGAAGTCGAAGGAAGAAACTGCCAAGAAGAAGAAGAGCAAGAAGAAATGAGGCTTGCTTTACGCAATGATGGATGTTACCGGGAAGACTTAAGAAGCGCTTGTGGATACCGAGGCCACCCAGGAACTTCATGAGTCCAAGGGTTGCTAAATGGCTTGGGCTAAAACCAACTAAGGATAGGAGTTGGTTCATGGCGGTGGATGCCGAGGAGCGACCGACGAAGGGAGTCGTCAAGAATATTGATTTGAGGATCGGCAGATGGACAGGGAAGGCCGACTTCAACATCATCGACATGGATGAGCTTGGGGTGGTGCTTGGGATGGACTTCATGGAGAAGTAGAGAACTACACTCAATCCATATTGTGGGGTGATGATGATTGCGGGTAAAGAAGGCCAACCAGAGTGGATGATCACGTTGGTGTCTAAGGATTGGATTGACGCACGTAAGGGGACTACTGTGTTACAGCTGGACAGGGAATCGACGCTATGCTATGGTGAGCAAAAGATAAGGCCGATGATAGCGCAACTGATATGCTCACGAAGACAGTCACGACAGTTAAGTTCAAGCATTACTTGAGCTTGATTCATCTTCTTTCTTGTTGAGTTCAAAGTGGAGTGCATCCCTACCTTTAAGAGGGATGCAAGGTGGAGTACCTGAAGAAGGTACTGAAGGCATATTACACTTTTCATATGGAGTGGTTTGTTAATACAAGCCAAGGTGGGGATTGTTGATATATGTCTTGTATTTATATCCCACATCAGTTACTCAAAGAAGGTTGCAACTTGACCCTTACTATATAAGACATCTTGTCCCACATTGGTTGGAAAGAGAAGATCACTGCTTTCTCAATGTATAAGTAATGTATCTTGTATTGTGTCTAAGGGGAAGAGAGGAGAGTCCTTCTTTAAGTAGGCAAAGAAGAGAAGAGAGTCCTTCTTTGAGTAGGCCAAGAGAGGAGAGTCCTTCTTTGAGTAGGAAAACAGTTGAGAGATACACGTGAGGGAGTGTTGTAAATCTGACTTGTGCAAACTGAATTTGAGTTCTCTCATATTTCTTGTGTTTTCTTATTTGGTTATTGTGTTTTATACATATTTATCTAAAGCGATTTCGTAACAGAAAATTAGGAAAATGCTAGTTCAAGAGGATACAAGAGATGTAACATTTTGAGGGAAATAGCAAATATGAATTCATCAAAGTTGTTGCAATGCAAGACACTGATTTGGATATGCTAAAAGGCAATTTTTTTTGCAAATGGATCTTAATTTCTCATAGCATGAAAAGTCATCGAAAGGCCGTTTGAAAAGTGAAAACTTAAGCATTAAAAGACCAAAGCTAGAAGCTCAATTCCTTGATTGAACATGAGGCAGATTGTTCACCTATTTGGAAAGAAAAAAAATCTGTAATAAACAGTTTGTCACATGTTCAAAAAATATTCAACATGTGTCCAACAGCAAATCCAATTGCTGCCAATCAACCTTACCTCTCGGCTTATTAAATGCCTAGTTTTTTTTTTAAATCTAACAGATGAGTCAGGCAACGAGAACCTTCATTTTCACCTCTGTTCATTATCGCTAAAGACGCATTTAGTGAGAGCTCAAAGCATATATTTGGTAATTGCTTGCTTTTTCCTTTCAAAGCCTCTCATACTTGATGCCAAGTTGCTCATTTATTGTTCGAAGACAATATGTTGGTAGTTTCCCGATTCAAACGCTTGCATTCGTCCTTACTAAAAGAATTATTTTTCACAAAAGATTTCTTCCTCAAGGGATTTGGGAATAACCAAATATGCATGTGCATGCGTATATTTTATATGGGCAGAAAATACATACAACAATTTTCAGGATCTCGTCGCTATTTCACGTATCAAGGAATATCACGAACAAATAGCCCACTATGGATTAGACCACGTCAGCCCACACGTGTTTCCACCATCCAAGAGTCTTTTTCTCTCAATCTAACTAGATCGGGAAAAGAATAAAGAAGGTTGAAAGATGTGTCTCTCCCTCTCCTGATTTTTTTCCGCACTTGTATTATCTCGCAAAGAGAAGGATTATGGTATTCTTGGGATTACAATCATTAATAACCTCCAACCCATTCGGTTTTACGGGTCATGAAGTGAAACCGACGTGTACAAGCTAGACTGAGATACCAACGCTTCTTTTATCTTGGAGAATCTTTACTGGAAAAGATCAAACTCTTTCACATATTACCCGAGTGATGTTCTTGAAAGATGTTATCTTTTCCTTTTTTTTGGGGGGGGGGGGGGGGGGAGGGGACCGTAACGAGTGTTCTCTCTTCCTCTTCCTATTATTTCAGTACTTAACGTTCCAAAAAACAGTTTCAATGTCCCTTCATCCGATTCTTGGGCTCGTCATGCTTGGGCTAATTATGATGCCATCCTTCATAATCTTGGCTTAAACAATGGAGGGTGTTGCAGCTAAAAACTGGATCGGGAACCACACCAGAAATCAGCCCTGCAAAAGAGAACACGGAGTGACCGCCGGGTGGGGTTCCGGTAGGGGAACGCTCCGATGCTTAAGTCAGAGATGACTAACAATGTAGAACTTTGAGAAGCAATAAAGACACAATGTATATGTGTGTGAACTTGTCTTTACCTGAGGGGCTTGACCCCTTTATATAGTGGTAGAAGGAGGAGTCCTAGTAGGACTGGGCTTTGACCAACTCTAATTATAATCTAATTAGAATCCTAGAGGATCTCATGTCAATCTGAACTGATAGAGTCAGAGCCTCTTTAGGATTCTGCCCGGTGATTGATACTGTAAATGTCATATTAGTAATGAGCCAGTATGGGTTACGTGTCATAACTGCCACGTGTCGTCCGTAGATTGGAGGGATATTTTTAGCTATATCATATGCCCCCTGATTTTGCCAGCGTTAATGAAGCGGGTGGAAGCACACTTTTTCCACTGGTGATAGCTAAATATGCCAAAAATAGAATTTAATCTGTTTGTTTGACATTTCAAATATTCAAAGAGTGCTTTGTTCAGATAACATTCTGTTCGGACATGGTTCTGCTTGTTCGGATTTTTTTCTGCCCGGACCATGTTCTGCTCGGACTATGGGCCTTTTTAGATTTTTTTGGCTTGGACCATGTTCTGCTCGGACTATGGGCCTTTTCGGATTTTCCTGCTCGGACTATGGGCCTGAGCTGAAAATGCCTCATTTTTTTTTGTTCGGTCAACGGGCTCGGACGTGGATCTGCTCGAATTTTTTTTTGGTCTGACCATGGCCTGCTCGGACTATGGCCCGAGATGAGAAGCCCCAACATTTTTCCCTGCTCGGTCGTTGGGCTCGGACCTACTCTGCCGGCTTGCTGCGCGGACGCGGGCCTGATGGTGGAGAGGCCCAATCTAATGAACCCTTTGTTGAAAAAGTAAAGAACTCCTTATTGCTCATGTGTCCGAGCAGATTCGAACCCTTGACCTTGCGCGCGGAATAAGAACAAAACGCCATTGGGCTGCTCGATCACGTTTGTCAAGTTTGAGCAGAAAATAATGTTCTACCATCCCTTGAGAACTTGAAAAGTTCATAACTTTTTGCTCGGGTATCCTTTCGAAGTGAAATTTTTTTTTTATTTCGGATAGTTTTCCGAGTTCTATCCATAGAAAATATCATTTTCTTCATAAGAGTTCAGTTGAAATCTCTACCTAAGAAAACTCCTTTGACCTCCACTCGATTTTTTCTCTAGTCAACCTCCTTAGAGTTTTACCCATGGGCTCTGAAGAGCACAAAGAAAACAGAGTTAGGATGTCTGCACGGGCGACGAGTTCGGACATGGTTCTGCTCGGGCAGAGTTCTGCTCTGCCGCTATCACTCTGCTCGGGCAAAGTGTTCGAACAAGATTCTGTTCGGACATAATTCTGTGCGGCCGTTGTCACTCTGCTAGGGCAGAGTGTTTGGACGGGATTCTGTTCGGACAGAATTATGCTCGGCCGTTGTCGATCTGCTCGGGCAGAGTGTTTGGACGGGATTCTGTTCGGACAGAATTATGCTCGGCCGTTGTCGATCTGCTCGGGCAGAGTGTTTAGATGGGATTTTGTTCGGACAGAATTCTGCTCGGCTGTTGTCACTCTGCTCGGGCAGAGTGTTCGAACGGGATTCTGTTCGGCCGTTGTCACTCTACTCAGGCAGAGTGTTCGGACGGGATTCTGCTCGAGCAGAATTCTGTTCGGCCATGGTCACTCTGCTCGGGCAGAGTGTTCAGATGGGATTCTGTTCGGCCGTTGTCACTCTGCTCGAGCAGAGTGTTCGGATGGGATTCTGCTCGGGCAGAGTCTTATTTCTTTCCACGTGTCTTACTCTCCATTAATGCCTTTGAGCGGGAATTTTTAAGTTTACAAACTTCTCCTCTATTAGCTCGTGACACGTAAGGGTAGATGAACCGTTGGGTATCCCAAGAAATGGTTATTCGGATTTTTCTTTATAAAAAGAGATCTCCACTTCACTTCTACCCTACTCGAATCATTTGCTCCCAAGAAGACAAGTGTTATTCCTCTTGACCACTCTCCGCAGATTGTAGAGAAGGTGTCCGTCGAAGAGGATCCCATCTTTCGTCCCAGATGGACTCTTCGTTCTGATGATGTTGGGATGCCTGATAGTCAGATTTTAGAGCAACACCTTGTTCACGGAGTTCTTCCTCGGGACAAGGAAGTCTTCCAGAACCAAACTCACGAGACCTTTGCATGTTAATTTGCTCAGGCTGTGTACACAGTGAGTTTCTTTCTTTTAGTCTTCCCTTTGAATTTACTTTTGGACTTCGTTTCGCTGATTGTTCCAATCTTTATTCCAGATGTATGTGAGCCGGTCTGAAATGTTGTCTCGTTTTGAGATGGCGAGGCAAGTGGCAGCTGAGGAGGCTCAGCAGAAAAGAAAGGTTGTCAAATAGGCAGAGGAAGCCACTCGTTGCGCTGAAGAGCTTAGTAAGCAAGAGACTGAGTACCTTGCACAGATTGAGACTTTGGAGAAGAGGCTGGAACGGGCAAAGAGGAGAGCGGCAGAAGAGGTGAAGAAAGCTCGTGATCAAGGCATCCGCGACTTTCTTGATGGGAATGCTGGGGATGAATGGCTAAAGAAGCGTGCGGATGACGGTCTTGAGATTTACGAGCTTGGTTTCGCGAAGGCCAAAGAGATGTTCGCCGAGCCTTTCCTTATATCCCCTTGGATAACTTCGTTCTGCCTGCGGTGATATCTCCTTCTGGAGAGACTGTTCTGCCATCAGAGGCAGGTGATGCTGCAGCTTTTCATCCTCCAGGGGATGGTCCTTCTGGCGATGCCCCCGAGCCTTAGATGTTAGACTTTGGTTTATTCAGACAAAGAATTTTGATGCCCTTTCAAGGGCTTATTGTAAAACTCTTTATCTTTTATTTTCGCTATGATGTTTTACTATGTGTTTCTCATGGTTTGTGTTTACCATTCACACAGTATTACTGATTTTTACTTTGACTCAAACCCTTTATTCCTCACTTAAAGAGTTGGCAAAAAAGTCGAGCACCCTCGCTCGGCCTAAACTTCGAAGAAGCAAAAGCTTTGGTGGAGTGACGGTGCCCCCATTAACTTTTGTTTTTTCACGGACTTAGATCTGTTGCTAATCCGTTTGGCCTTCTCTCGTATTTTTATAAAACCCAAGAGTTATACACTCTGCTTAGGCAGAGTGTTCGGCCATCACTCTGTTCAGACAGAATGTTTTGTCTAAATTGATCACTCTGTTCTGGCACAATGTTTCGGTCATCACTCTGTTTGGGCAGAGTGTTCAGCCATCACTCTGTTCGGGCAGAGTGTTCTAGTCATCACTCTTTTGGGCAGAGTGTTCAGTCATCACTCTATTTGGGCAGAGTGTTCGGCTATCACTCTGCTCGGGCAGAATGTTTAAGCTTACCTTATAACAATGCTAAAAAAAATAACTTTATTGCTCGAGCAAAAGATAAAGTTTACATTCCAAGTATGAGGGATTGGTTTTCCAGAAAGTTTTCCCAGTGTATAGGCTTCCGGTTTGAGCACCTTTATAACACAATAGGGTCCTTCCCAGCTTGGAGATAACTTTCCTGTCGCTGCCTTTGGATCAGAGACTCCTAACTTGGCAGGACCAAATCTCCTTAGGTTCACCAGCTCGAGCTTGGTGTCTTCCTTAAGATTTGAACTAATCCGAACCGTTTTGTGTTTTTTCTCGGGGATGTACTTCGATGCTTACAAGATCTTCAACTGGTTCTCCCCTTTGCATCTTTATATCTTCCCAGAGGTCTTCGATAATGAGTGCTTCCTTGTGCTTTGATCGGCATGAAGTCATGTAGCACTGACGAGCTGTAGTCTGGTCCCCTTTCACCGCTCCAATCCCGTGTTCCGTGGGGAACTTCATCTTGAGGTGATAAGTTGACACTATAGCTTGTAACTGATTAAGTGTTGGTCGTCCCAATATGGCGTTGTATGCTGAGGGGACCTTTACCACCACAAAATCAAGCATGAAGTTGGCTTGCGCCGGAGGTGTGCCAATCGCAACTGGGAGTGCGATAATACCTTCGACTGCAACTGGATGATTGGAGAATCCATACAACGGTGTATCCATCTTTCGTAGACGGTCCGTTGGAATGTTCATCTTCTTGAATGCATCGTAAAATAAGATTTTTAACTTCCGTTATCAATCAAGACACGTTTTACATCAAAGTTTCTAGCTCTAACAGTGATGACTATTGGATCATCATGAGGAGTTTTTATATCATTTGAATCTTATTCAAAAAAGGTGATTGCTGCTACGGGTACCGCCTTCGATTTCTTATTCGGGGTTTGACTTGTTATGCATACTTCTATGGCGTATGCTTTTCGAGCCCGTCCTGATGAAACTTCTGCAGCTAATCCCCCAGATATAGTGTTGATTGTACCCATATTTTCTTCCCGATCTTCCCTTTCTTTCATGGCCGGAGGTGTCTGTTGTCTTCCTTCTCTAGGAGCTACAAACTTTCTCAACTGGCCACGCTTGATAAGGGCCTCAATTGCTCGTTTAAGCGACCCACAATCGTCAGTTGTGTGGCCATGATTGTTGTGAAAGTAACACCATAAGTCTTTGTTCCTTTTATTTGGTCAAGATTTCATTTTGTCTGGCCACTGGAGAGCTTTATTGTCTTTGATCTCGTGAAGAATCTGTGACGGTTTTGCATTGAGGGTTCTCAGCTTTTTCCAAGCGAACGGGTCTTTTGGACACTGTTCGTCATGCTTAGAACGTTTTGCTGACTTTCCTTCTGGAGGAGTTATCTCTTGAGATTGTTTCTTCTGTTTTTCCTTTCTTTCTCCACGTCGTCCTCTGTGTGTCTCCAGGTATTCTTCTGCTTGAATATATTTGTTAGCCTTCTCGAGAAGGGATTTTATATTACCTGGAGGACTTTTGTTCATAGAGAATGCGAACTTGGATGTGGGTCGAAGGCCTCGGAGGAATGCAGTATACTTCACGGATTCATCCAAATTATGGATTTCCAAAGTGGCTGCGTTGAATCGTCCGAGAAAGCATGCCAAAGACTCATTTGTCTCTTGCATAATGTTCAGCAGACTCGCCGAGTTCTTCCTTTGGGAGTGACTGCTTATAAAGTGCTTCTGAAAGAGATCCGGTAACTGGCCAAATGAGTAGATGGATCTTGGTTGTAGAGATTTGAACCATGCATGCGCAGCCTTCCTCAGAGTGGTAGGGAAGGCTCTGCACATGACAGCATCTGAGACCTAGATGAGGAGCATGCTTGTTTTAAACTGGTAGACATGTTCTCCCGGATCTCCGGTTCCGTCGTAGAGATCACATTGAGGCATCCAAAAATTGGGAGGTAGTTTTGCTTTCTCAATGGTTTCTAACAACGAATATCCAGATTCATCCCTTGGGAAAGATCGTTCTGGAGAATGATATCTAGGAACCACCTTCCAGGAGTCCCGTTCTCGGGAACGAGACTCAGGCGCCCTCTTCCTATGGATAGATCTTCGAGGGGTCTCAGCTCTGGCGACCTGTTCGGGAGAGGAGTTGGTACTATCTTCAATTGATGGATCACGTCGATAACAAGATCCACTCCTGGTTATGTGATCTCCGCTCTTCTCTTTGGGATTGTAAGTCGGATCGACCGTTGATCGGTATTTACGGCCGTAACTTGATCTGGAGGTGAGACGAAGACAAAGGTCACTGGGGTCAAGATGAGAATGGTGAGTGGATGGCGGAGCCACTGCCATGTCGAGCTTTTGTTGAAGAGTGTTCACGACGTTTTTCAGTTCGTGGATTTCTTTTGTAAGGTCGGCATGGGGTGTTTTGAATAGCTGACGGTTTAAGCGGTGACGAAGATCACCATTTTTCAGAGTAGACGTTGGAGATTGGTTTCTCCGAAGTTTAGTCTCTGATTCGGGAGTAGCAGATGTCACATTAACATATAAATCTTCTGAAGAACTGCCGCGACGGTGGCACGAAGGGGTCGAGTGTTGGTCATGAGAACGACCAAGTTGATGACAACTGCTAGTTCGTGCATGACGGTTCTTGGAATGACCGTGTGAAGAGTCATTGGAAGAAGAGTGATTGGCCATGTTCCCTGTAGTGGTCCCACGGATGGCGCCAATCTGTTGCAGCTAAAAACTGGATCGGGAACCACACCAGAAACCAGGCCTGCAAAAGAGAACACGGAGTGACCGCCGGGTGGGGTTCCTGCAGGGGAATGCTCCGATGCTTAAGTCAGAGATAATTAACAATGTAGAACTCTGAGAAGCAATAAAGACACAATGTATATGTGTGTGAACTTGTCTTTACCTGAGGGGCTTGACCCCTTTATATAGTGGTAGAATGAGGAGTCCTAGTAGGACTGGGCTTTGACAAACTCTAATCAGAATCTAATTAAGATCTTAGAGGATCTCATGTCAATCTGAACTGATAGAGTCAGAACCTCTTTAGGATTCTGCCCGGTGATTGATACGGTAAATGCCATATCAGTAATGAGCCAGTATGGGTTACGTGTCATAACTGCCACGTGTCGTCCGTAGATTGGAGGGATATTTTTAGCTATATCAGAGGCTATGCAAGTTCCGGGTCTATTTGCAAGGAACTTCCCCGTGGTTACAAAAGTGCAAACAAAAAGTTTTTGGAGGATTTGTAACCAGAGGGTATTGTTGGAATAAAAAGATAAAATAAAATAAGATTATTAGTGGAACATATCCTAATTAAAAAAAAGGAACTTTTTACGTTGTCTTATAAGTCATGAGTTAGGGGTAATTTTAATTCCCACTATTTCTCATGTTCTTTCTTGACATATTTCTGTGATCTCTCCATTATATTTTTTTGTACGTTGAAAGAAAAGCTATTACAAGAGAAGCCTGTAGGAAGGGGAGAAGGCTGAAGAAAAATAGAAAGACTTTATTCTCTCTAAGATCATCTTCAATCTTCTTTTATCTCTCTTCGTTCTTTCACGATATTTATAAACATAATTTCGTATATTTTTCTCGAGTGTGCGAACGCTCTAGGATTTGAGGAAAAAATTTGTTGCTTCAAAGCTCTTTCACTTATTTTTATATCTTTGGAGTGGAACGCCTTTGACCAAGTGCATATTTTAGGGCGTATCTTCTTCGAAGGTAATGCGTTTTTGCATGGCTCAATTGAATTTCAGGCTTTTGAAAATCTTTTCTTTGAGTATTATTATTAAGAACAACAGGTCTTAGCAAATGATAGATGCCTTATCTCATAGGATGAGACGCAGCTTCTAGACATCGTCTTCTTCATGTCATCAATCAATTTATCTTGAAGGATAAGAACGTTGTAGTAGTTGCCTTCTTGCTAACCGTGTCCACCTTACCATCTTTCCCCTTCAGATTTTCATTTGCGTACAAAATTAAGCTGGGTTGATTCAGTCAGAATTATTAGGTGTCTCCCATTCATTTGTTCGGAAACCTTTATCATTTCGGGTACGTGTAGTCATGAATCAGACAGTGTAGACTAAATTTTAGAAGCCATCAATCCCATATATTTAACTTATCCAGCAGACATTATCAGTAGAATAGTCTCCTCTCACTTTACCATGTCTATAAATACCCCCTACTTCTCCCAGTTCCAACCTCACAACTCAAGAGAGCATACATACCTAGAAAGTTTACAAGCAAGAAAAGTGAGATCAAAATGAGGTTTTGGGCAGCGGCTTTGTTTTGTTTCTGCTCCATCCGACTACTAGGTCTAGGAGCATTAGCACAAGGAGATGTTGGTTCCCTTGTGAGTGAATCACAATTCAACCAAATGCTGAAGCATCGCAACGATGCCAATTGTCCTGCCAAGGGCTTTTACACTTACCAAGCTTTCATTTCTGCTGCAAAGTCCTTCGGAGCTTTTGGAACAACAGGTGACACAGACACTCGTAAACAAGAAATTGCAGCCTTCTTGGCTCAAACTTCACATGAAACCACTGGTAATTTTTCAACTTCGGATTTTCTCTGTGCATAGAATGCCTAAACATTGTTGACATTTAGCGTAGTTGTCAAATGTTTATTTTTTACTTATGTTGTTTGTATAACTATTTGTTTCTAAAACTACCCCGTAGACTACTCCACTGCTTTTATGCCTGGGAATGGTCTCTGCACGTAATCTTCTGTTAACAAAGGGGTGAACTGGCCGATCATTTTTCTTAGTCAGTCTGCACAAGAGTAATCATCCCGGAAATAGTTGCTAGCTAGCAACATTGCAATTATTTGTTCAGCATGTAGCGCATCGCCAATGCTAGGACTCTCTATTTGCAAATTCTCAGGTTAAAGCACAATTTGAAAGTCAAGAGTAGCGAGCAATAAACTTCAAAATTGCAAAATTTTACAAGAAAATGAAGTACGTTAACACGATTTTTATATGGTTTACATAGGTGGATGGGCAAGTGCACCGGATGGTCCATACGCATGGGGATACTGCTTCAAACAAGAAAAAGGCAACCCACCAGATTATTGTGTTCCAAATAAAGATTGGCCCTGTGCTCCTGGTAAAAAATACTATGGCCGAGGTCCCATCCAAATCACACAGTAAGTTTACTTTTCTACTAAGAACACAGTATTTGTTTTATTTTCGAAGAAAACTCATTAAAAGTTGTTTCTTTGCCAGCAACTATAACTATGGACCAGCTGGGAGGGCCATAGGGGTTGACTTGCTAAGAAACCCAGACCTGGTCGCGAGTGATCCCACCATTTCTTTCCAGACTGCATTATGGTTTTGGATGACTCCACAATCACCAAAACCCTCGAGCCACGATGTTATCACGGGCAGATGGAGGCCAACCAGCACAGACGATGCAGCCGGCCTGGCCCCAGGCTACGGTGTTATCACTAACATCATCAATGGAAGGATCGAATGCGGGAAGGGTCCTAATGCAGAGGTAGCGGACCGGATTGGCTTCTACAAGCGATACTGCGATATACTGAAAGTTGGCTATGGCAATAATCTAGACTGCTACAAGCAGAAGCCTTTTGCATAGGCACATTTGTGCACCATAGGCATAGCCAACTTGTGAAATAATGCTGCGAAGTATACGTCTGTGTGTGTAGATTGAAGCGGCAAAATTTGTATGTATGCTGTAATATTGAACAATAACGATAGCAATATAAGATGTTTGATGCTTCTAGGGATCCCTGTCATCACGGTTTAATCTCTGTTGTTATAAAAGAAGGGTTTCTACTTTAGGGTAGAAAGAACACTAAAACAAAATCAGGCTGTACAGGTATCTTATAAGGGCACTTTTGACATTAAGGCGCTTTGAATGGCGTCTCAAAGTCGTCGATTAGTGGCTGTCACAATAAGCTAAACTACAGAAGCGACTCAACAAATGTAAGGCCTAACAAGTAGAGTTGTATACAAATCAAATTTGAGCTGAACAGAGGTATGTCCAAATTCGTTTGTTTAGTTTCAAGCCATGTTGTTCATTTAATTTTCATTGTTTGAACTCGTTCGCAGTTCAGTTTACAAATCATGTGTTCGACTCGAGTTTTCTCGTTTAATTATACGAACTGCACTTGAATTTCAAAACTTTTGTTTTCGTGTAAAACAATTATTTTTAAATAAAATCTACATCTTTCTTGATTCAATTGTCTAATTCATTTTAGGGCTTTCAGATTTAAACTTAATTTATAAAATAATTAAGTTATGTGACTTTAAGTTTTGAACATATTATATTTAAGTTATTATCTAGATGAGCCGTTCACGAACATATTAGTGAATAATTTGAAATATTCATGCTCGATCGGCTAGTATAATAAACGAGCTGTAAATGTTAATGTTCGGTTCATATATTACAAACGACAAACTTGAACGATTTCTTTAGTGAACGAACCATAAGCCTTTCATGATCAGCTCTGTTCAATTACATCCCTACTAACAACTCACATATGAGCGTTCTACAAAATGCATCACATTAGACTTTATTAGGACGCACTTTAACTTTGTTATGGATCTTTTAGGACACTAGTCAGCATCCCAAGATAAGTCCTATATATATTGATGACAGGGAAAATGGTTCGGTGCTACGTGGAGGTGCCACAAAGGATGCAGTCTGAGTCAGCTTCCAGGTAGGCAACGCGGGAGACGGCAAGGACGGCGTAAGGGCTGAGGGCAAGGCTCCCCAGACAGGTCGTGAGGGCAGGCAGGGTGACGATGAACAGGACCGACAGTCTACAGTCCGTGATAAGGGTGCAGCGTCGAGGGTTCGTGGACATGAGCCCAAGTGTGTTTCTCTCACTAGAATTCCAGAGAGAATGTCTTTTTAGAGAGAGAAAGTGAAGAGCTCAAATGAGAGAAAAGATCCTTGAAAAGGCTCCAAAGTCCACTATTTATAGGCAAAAACATGCACGTGTCATAAGTTGACATGTGTCACCCCCTGGGAACGACACGTCGCCAGGGGGGGCCAAAGCACTAATCCTCCGTTGGGACTGCCGGTCCCTAAGTTCGTGCTGCCCTGCCCTTGCGACATCTCTCTGCCTGTCTGAGGAGACTAATCATGCCGCGGTAGCATGGTCAGAGTAGCCCGTTGCCCCAGCCTCCAGTCCAAGCCCTTATTGAATCCCACAGGCCTGGCAGCGGTGGGGAAGACCCGACGCCCAGCTGCCAGATGGACTAGGCAAGATGCCCTTCCGAAGACCTGCTCTCATCTCGGAATGACCCGGGGGTCATAGTCCTTAGGGGTGCCGACGCGAGTCGCCAGTGCCAGAGCACGTAGGCCAGTCACGCAGGCACCCTGGCGGAGATAGTGTCCCGGAGGAGTCGCCTATCCCGCTGTGAAGGGTCCTCGTGCCGGAGCACGGAGCGAAGCCCCCCCGTTGAAGACGGCGATGGCTTTCAGGTTGTGAGCCCATCCCGTAAGCATATAACATGATTGTGGCGCATGGGCGTGGTGACAACTGTCGCGAGACCATACCTGGTGCTGAGGTACAAGTCATGGCAGTGTCACACAGGCCTGGTGAAGTGAGTGGTGCCGAGGGCACCGTTAGAGCGACAGAGAGCCCGGGGGGCACGGCTGTATCAGCGGCGCGGCGCAAGGGCGAGGGGGAGTGAGTGAGGTGCCGGGGGCACTGTAATGTGACAGAGAGCGCCAGGGGGGCGCGACTGTATCTGTGGAGCGGCGCATGGGCGCGACGGAGTGCGGGCGACGAGGGTCGCAGAGTAACTTCCTCCGAGCGACGAGGGTCGCGGAGTGGCGTCCGAGCAACAGGGGTCGTTGCGTGGATGGCGCGCGACCGTGAGCGACTGTCGTCATGGCGACAGAGCGGCCACAAGCGACGGTCGTCGCGACTATGGTAGAGAGCGGTCGCGAGCGACGGTCGTCGCGACTATGACGGAGCGCGGTCACGAGCGACGGTCATCGTGACTATGAGCGAGCGACGACGAGCGAGGGTCGTTGCTGCGACGGAGCACGGCAGAGAGCGACGATCGTCGCGACTATGGTGGAGAGCGGTCGCGAGCGACGGTCGTCGCGACTATGACAGAGCGCGGTCGCGAGCGACGATCATCGTGACTATGAGCGAGCGAGGGTCTTTGCGGCGACGGAGCACGGCAGAGAGCGACTGTCATCGCGACTACAGCGGAGCGCGGTCGCGAACGACGATCGTCAGTCACCAAGGCAAGTGGCCGACCCCCAAGGGTGGCTGACCCCTTGGGGTGGCCGACCTCATAGGGTGGCCGACCCCTTGGGGTGGCCGACCCCATAGGGTGGCCGACCCCATAGGGTGGCCGACCCCTTGGGGTGGTTGACCCCCAAGGGTGGCTGACCCCTTGGGGTGGCCGAGCCCCTATAGGGTGGCCGACCCCCAAGGGTGGCCGGCACGCCGAGGTCGCTTCACTAGCAGTTCACGTGACTTGAGCATGCGTTGCTTTGACCGGCTCTCGAGCATTGAAAAGTTGACCGCTGACTGGGTGATGTGTCCTGCAAAGTGGGTCCCTTAGCGGGTCTTGGGGTGCGACCAGAATGGGGTATGAACATAAGCCCCCTGCTTGTGGCGCGCGCGGAGGGGCAACCCGAGCGGGCGTTGCACGCATGAACGATGTGGTTACAGTCCATCCTGCTACGGGGGCCAGGGTCCCTGGTGATGGAGCCTGCGATGACGCTAAGCCCGTGTAGCAGTTTGATTGAGCCGGCGATGGTGCTAGCCCGTGATGGCGCTCAGCCCATGCCGCAGTTTGATTGAGCCGGCGATGGCGCTAAGCCCACGATGGCGCTCAGCCCATGCCGCAGTTTGATTGAGCCGGCGATGGTGATAGCCCGTGATGGCGCTCAGCCCATGTCACAGTTTGATTGAGCCGGCGACGGCATACAGCCCGTCTCGCAGTTTGATTGAGCCGGCGACGGCACGAAGCCCATCCCGCAGTTTGATTGAGCCGGCGATGGCGCTAGCCCGTGATGGCGCTCAGCCCATGCCGCAGTTTGATTGAGCAGGCAATGGCGCTAAGCCCGTGATGGCGCTCAGCCCATGCCGCAGTTTGATTGAGCCGGCGATGGTGATAGCCCGTGATGGCGCTCAGCCCATGTCGCAGTTTGATTGAGCCGGCGACGGCATACAGCCCGTCTCGCAGTTTGATTGAGCCGGCGACGGCACGAAGCCCATCCCGCAGTTTGATTGAGCCGGCGATGGCGCTAGCCCGTGATGGCGCTCAGCCCATGCCGCAGTTTGATTGAGCCGGCAATGGCGCTAAGCCCGTGATGGCGCTCAGCCCATGCCGCAGTTTGATTGAGTCGGCGATGACGCTAACCCATGCCGTAGTTTGATTGAGCCGGCGATGGCGCTCAGCCCATGCCGCAGTTTGATTGAGCCGGCGATGGCGCTAGCCCGTGATGGCTCTCAGCCCATGCCGCAGTTTGATTGAGCCGGCGACGGCATACAGCCCGTCCCGCAAGGAGGGGTCCTCGTGCCGGAGCACTACGAGTGGAGCCCCCAGAATGCCGCACACTCTGGAGAGTGGGTCGAAGATCTTCCACGCCCATGGCGGGAGCGCATGGTATGGTGAACGGGTGTTATGCCCGGAGGCTTGTAGCATGGTCGTGGTGCATGGGCATGGCGACGATTGTCGCGGGGCCAATACTTGGTGCCAGAGCACATGTCATGAAAGTGGTGCGGCGACGAACGTCGCGAAGCAATACTTTGTGCCGGGGCACATGTGATAAGAATGACGCATGGGTGCGGCGACGAAGGTCGCGGAGCATATACTTGGTGCCGTGGGCACGTATGATGAGAATGGCGCACGGGCGCGTCGACGAAGGTCGCGAAGCTAAAGTTGGTGCCGGGGGCACGCATGATGAGAATGGCGCACGGGCTCGGCGCCGAACGTCGCGGAGCTATACTTGGTGCCGGGGGCACGTATCATGAAGATGGCGCACGGGCGCGGCGAAGAACGTCGCGGAGCTAAAGTTGGTGCCGGGGGCACGCATGATGAGAATGGCGCACGGGCGCGGCGACGAACGTCGCGGAGCTATACTTGGTGCCGGGGGCACGTATCATGAAGATGGCGCACGGGCGGGCGACGAATGTCACGGAGCTAAAGTTGGTGTCGGGGGCATGCATGATGAGAATGGCGCACGGGCGCGGCGACGAACGTCGGGAGCAATACCTGGTGCCTGGGGCACGCATCATAAGCATGGCGCCAGGGCGCGGCGACGACTGTCGCGGAGCAATACCAGTGATGTCGTCATGGCAATTGTGCACGGTCGGTGACGAGCATCAAGTGAGCATTGGCATTGAGCGCGCATTGTAGAGAGCGCAATGATTTGGCACGGGCGACGTGGATTGAGGAGACGGCACGCGGGCGACGGGGCCTGTCGGGGAGCTGTCATGTGAATGCGTGCGACGAAGGTCGTAGAGGTGGTGCCCCGGCGACGAGAGTCGCGGAGTTGGAGGGCCTGCGATGAGAGTCACAGAGCTGTCGCGCGGACGCGGGCGACAAAGGTCGCGGAGATGGCACGCGGGCGACAAGAGTCGCGAAGGAGCGAGGGTGACGGGAGCACGGAGCTGTAGCACGGACGCGAGCAACAAATGTGTGAGGGCGATGAGAGTTGTAGAGTCGGCGCGTGGACGCAAGTGACGTGGGCGACAAGAGTTGCGAAAGGTGCGCACGGCGCTGGTGGCGGGGGTCCGCGCAGAAGGTATGCAGGGCGCTGGCGACGTGGGTCGCGGAGGCGGTGCCCGGGCTACGAGTGACGTTGTCTCGGAGATAGCCCCAGGCGATTGGCAACGAGCTGCGGAGATGGCGCCTCGGTGATAGGTCGCGATTGTTGCGGAAGGCGTGGCGCTGGCGACGGGGGTCGCGGAGACGGCGCCCGGGTGACGAGCGATGAAGGTCGCGGAGATAGCCCCTGGGCGATGGGCAACAAAGTTGCGGAGGGTGCGCACGGCGCTGGCGACGGGGGTTGCGGAGACGGTGCCCGGGTGACGAGCGACAAGGGTCGCGGAGACGGTGCCCGGGTGACGAGCGACAAGGGTCGCGGAGATAGCCCCCGGGCGATTGGCAACGAATGTTGCGGAGACGGCGCCCGGGCAATGGGCAACTAGTGTTGTGAAGACGGCGCCCGGGCGATGGGCAGCGGGCCGAAGGTGTGGCATTGTGGCTGTGGATGTGGAGGCTGAATGCGGTGTTGCCTTGTGAAAATGGTGGGTGCTTTTGTTAGCGTTGAGAAAATGGTGAAAATGTGTTTTTCAAACCAAAAAAAGCAGTGAAACTAAAACAAAAAAAGGGGGAGGGGGGTCGCGTAAAGTGGGTCCGCTAGGGGGCCCTTAAGTGCAACCAGAATAAGTTGGAAACATAGCCCCCTTCGTGCTGCGTGCGCGGAGGGGCAACCCGAGCGGGCGCCGCACGCATAAACACATAGTAAGGTGTTGATGTCGTTTGTCCGAAAAGTTGTTGATATCGTCTTTGAGTGACGAAGGAGGGCGACGAGGGTTGCGGAGACGATGGACGGGCGTCACGAAGAGGAAGTCCGGGCGTCACGGAGGTGAAGTCCGGGCGACGGGCGTCGAGGAGATGATGTCTGGGCGACGAGGGTCGCAGAGACGATGTCCGGGTGACGGGCATCGCGAAGAGGAAGTTCGGGCGACGGGCGTCGCGGAGGTGATGTCTGGGCGACGAGGGTCGCGGAGACGATGTCCGGGTGACGGGCGTCGCGAAGAGGAAGTCCGGGCAACGGGCGTCGCGGAGGTGAAGTCCGGGCAACTAGGGTCGCGGAGACGATGTCCGGACAACAGGCGTCGCGGAGGTGAAGCTCGGGCGATGGGCGTGATGGAGGTGAAGTCCGGGCAAAGGGCGCATGTGCGCCGCCAATGCATGGCGGTCAAGGTTGTAAAAAATATATATTATATATATATATATATATATTTGCTTTGGTGATTTGCGGGAAAAAGGAAAAAAGAAAGAAGATGGAGAGGATGGCGCGGCGGCGGCAGGCTGCCATGGCCGGCCGTGGGCGGGGGAGAGGAGAGAGGTAGGGTGGGGCCGAGGGGGGGTCGGCGGGGTAGTCGGGGTCGGCCAGGGGGGTCGGCCAGCTGTGTGGTGATGAGTGGCCGAAGTTGGAGAGAAAAGGGCAAAGGAGCGAGACTGCCGCACCGTCGGCTGGCTGACGGGATCAGGGGAGAGGAAGAGAGATGAGGGGCCGAGGGGGGGTCGACGGGGTGGGGGGGTCGGGGGAGTAGTGGGGTCGGCCAGGTGGGTTGCGAGGAGAAGGGCCGAAGCAGAGAAGGGAAAGAGGGGTCGGCGGCGGCCATGGCGCCGTGGGGCACGAGGGGTCGGGGGAAGAGCAGAGGGAGAGAGCCGAAGGGGAGAGGTGGTCGGCGGGAGTAGTGGCGACGCCGGGAAGGGTCTGCCGCCGGAAGGCGAAGGCCGAGATGGGGAGGCCGAAGGGTCAGCGGCGGCGCGAAGCAGGCGCGGCGCATGGAGGAAGATGGAGAAGAGATTAGGGTTCTGGCATCCGGGTCGGGTACGGGTCGGTTCGGGTGGGCGGGTTGACCGTTTGGAACTGAGTGAGAAAAGGGGGAACGGGGCGGGGCAGGCGCGGGTCGGGGCCCTCGCGGTCGGGTTCTGCCCATCTGGGCTGTTTTGATTTTGACTTTGGAAATAAAATTCACAATGCGATTTTTTTTTTTGTGGTGTGGAGCCTATAAAAGGAGCATGAGAGGGGATGTAAAATGTTGAGGAAGAATAATTTTGAGGGGAAAGGGAGAGAAAGAGGGAGGTTGGGAATTGATGAAAATTTTCGTGGAAAATTTTCTAAGTGTTGGAGAGAGCACCGGAGGGTGAAAAATTTTTGTGAAAATTTTTCTAAGTGTAGAATGAGGGTGATGACTTGACCGTGAAAAATGAAGAAATTTTTCTAAGTGTTGAAGAGTGACAAGGGCGACGATTGAAGTCGCGGGGGTGATGACTCGACCGCGAAAAATGAAGAAATTTTTCTAAGTGTCGAAAAGAGGGGAGGGTGCCGAGCGAAGTCGCGGGGGTGATGACCCGAACGCGAAAAATGAAGAAATTTTTCTATGTGTCGAAGAGAGGGGAGGGTGCCGAGCGAAGTCGCGGGGGTGACGACCCGACTGCGAAAAATGAAGAAATTTTTCTAAGTGTCAAAGAGAGGGAGGGCGCCAAGTGAAGTCGCGGGGGTGATGACCCGACCGCGAAAAATGAAGAAATTTTTCTAAGTGTCGAAAAGAGGGGAGGGTGCCGAGCGAAGTCGTGGGGGTGATGACCCGACCGCGAAAAACGAAGAAATTTTTCTAAGTGTCGAAGACGGAGAGTGGAGCTCGGCGGTGGGTCGGCATCGACGACCGACTGAGTGACCGAGGCACGGGTGGGTTGGCAAGATGTGTTGCATGCATGCCCGCGAGGTCGTACTGCCCGAGGGGGATGTTGGCTGACGGAGTTGAGACTTAGTAGCGTGGCTCGAGCCACCCCGTGCACCACGTATCAAGTCGCTGCACTGAGAGGCATGCAGAAGGGGTAGGGAGCTTGGCTTGCTTGGGGTAGGCAAGGGGTGAAGCCCCCAATGAAGTGAGACATAACACCAAGGGTGGTGCTAGTAATAATGTTAGCTTGAATATTCTCCAAGTCTGGAAATGACGGCCTCTTGGATGGCTGGGTAGAGGATGTGATCGGTAGTTCTGGTAGCCATACGTTGCTGAGGCATGGTTGCGTGAGTGTGTCAGGCAAGGAATGAACTGCACTGTTGGTAGTCCTCGTAGCCCTCCGCTGCACATGCATGGTGCTTGAGTCTGGAAGATATGCAGACTGCAATACGATGCTCACCTCCCCAGCAGAGTCGCCAAAATGATGACAGGGAAAATGGTTCGGTGCTACGTGGAGGTGCCACAAAGGATGCAGTCTGAGTCAGCTTCCAGGTAGGCAACGCGGGAGACAGCAAGGACGGCGTAAGGTCTGAGGGCAAGGCTCCCCAGACAGGTCGTGAGGGCTGGCAGCGCTACGCAGACAGGGTGACGATGAACAGGATCGACAGTCTACAGTCCGTGATAAGGGTGCAGCGTCGAGGGTTCGTGGACATGAGCCCAAGTGTGTTTCTCTCACTAGAATTCCAGAGAGAATGTCTTTTTAGAGAGAGAAAGTGAAGAGCTCAAATGAGAGAAAAGATCCTTGAAAAGGCTCCAAAGTCCACTATTTATAGGCAAAAATGTGCACGTGTCATAAGTTGACATGTGTCACCCCCTGGGAACGACACGTCGCCAGGGGGGGCCAAAGCACTGATCCTCCGTTGGGACTGTCGGTCCCTAAGTTCGTGCTGCCCTGCCCTTGCGACATCTCTCTGCCTGTCTGAGGAGACTGATCATGCCGCGGTAGCATGGTCAGAGTAGCCCGTTGCCCCAGCCTCCAGTCCAAGCCCTTACTGAATCCCACAGGCCTGGCAGCGGTGGGGAAGACCCGACGTCCAGCTACCAGGTGGACTAGGCAAGATGCCCTTTCGAAGACCTGCTCCCATCTCGGAGTGACCCGGGGGTCATAGTCCTTAGGGGTGCCGACGCGAGCCGCCAGTGCCAGAGCACGTAGGCCAGTCACGCAGGCACCCTGGCGGAGATAGTGTCCCGGAGGAGTCGCCTATCCCGCTGCGAAGGGTCCTCGTGCTGGAGCACGGAGCGAAGCCCCCCCGGAATGAAGACGGCGATGGCTTTCAGGTTGTGAGCCCATCCCGTAAGCATATAACATGATTGTGGCGCATGGGCGTGGCGACAACTGTCGCGAGACCATACCTGGTGCCGAGGTACAAGTCATGGCAGTGTCACACAAGCCTGGTGAAGTGAGTGGTGCCGAGGGCACCGTTAGAGCGACAGAGAGCCCGGGGGGCACGGCTGTATTAGCGGCGCGACGCAAGGGCGCGGCGGAGTGAGTGAGGTGCCGGGGGCACTGTAATGTGACAGAGAGCGCCAGGGGGCGCGACTGTATCAGTGGAGCGGCGCATGGGCGCGACGGAGTGCGGGCGACGAGGGTCGTAGAGTAACTTCCTCCGAGCGACAGGGGTCGCGGAGTGGCGTCCGAGCAACAGGGGTCGTTGCGTGGATGGCGCGCGACCGTGAGCTACAGTCGTCATGGCGACAGAGCGGCCACAAGCGACGGTCGTTGCGACTATGGTGGAGAGCGGTCGTGAGCGACGGTCGTCGCGACTATGACGGAGTGCGGTCGCGAGCGACGGTCATCGTGACTATGAGCGAGCGACGACGAGCGAGGGTCGTTGCGGCGACGGAGCACGGCAGAGAGCGACGGTCGTCGCGACTATGGTGGAGAGCGGTCGCGAGCGACGGTCGTCGCGACTATGATGGAGCGCGGTCGCGAGCGACGGTCATCGTGACTATGAGCGAGCGACGGCGAGCGAGGGTCGTTGCGGCGACGGAGCACAGCAGAGAGCGACGGTCATCGCGACTACAGCGGAGCGCGGTCGCGAACGACGGTCGTCGGTCGCCAAGGCAGGTGGGCGACCCCTTGGGGTGGGCGACCCCATAGGGTGGGCGACCCCCAAGGGTGGCCGACCCCCAAGGGTGGCCGACCCCTTGGGGTGGCCGACCCCCTATAGGGTGGCCGGCACGCCGAGGTCGCTTCACTAGCAGTTCACGTGACTTGAGCATGCGTTGCTTTGACCGGCTCTCGAGCGTTGAAAAGTTGACCGCTGACTGGGTGTTGTATAGTGCAAAGTGGGTTCCTTAGCGGGTCCTGGGGTGCGACCAGAATGGGGTATGAACACATATGAACACACACACACACACACACACACACACACACACACACACATATATATATATATATATATATATATATTTGTTACAACTTCTTATGTTTAACAAATGAGTTGGCACTAAACCAACTTCAAAACACAAGAACTTATAGTTGTAACATCAAAGAGACATGTTAGTGCACTTGTAAAATGTACAACTCATACAACCATTCTCTTATTACAACGTCTAATTTGTGAGATCAATAAACTATAAGCGGCATATGATACAAAGTTTGTCGTGTATGGTAAAACAAGCGGTCAAATTCAAAGATCTACATGTGTTGTTAGAGAACTTTAAGGTTTGGCAGAAATATTAATTAAAAAAGCTAATCAAGTATCATCAGCATCACTTCCACCGTGCGGATCTTGACTGACCGACCGACCGAGTAGGCACTTCCATTGGGTTAAACCTTCTCAGCCTAAAGAGCCAAGGTACTAGAAAAATAATTGACACAATGATGCGACCACTATAAACCAATATTAAATACCTCTCAAGAATGAATTTCTCTTTGTACTTTTGGCACTTTTCATGCGTATTCCTAAAATTAAATAAAATATGAATATAAACTCAAATGAGAAATTCAACCTTCATGGACACATGACCCAACCAAATACTAACCCCAAAAAAAATGTGGAATGAAAGGTCCACGTTTTTTTAAAGTAAGGAATGAAGTGTCGCAATGAAGGTCCAACCAACCTCCAGGCTCTTCTCTCTGAGTGAGCAGGTAGAGTAGAAACCAGGCCGGCGTCGCAATGAAGGTCCACGTATACAAGAAGAAAGCTCATAGGACAATTGGTTGAGTCCATCCATGTACATTAATTCAACTTACCTTTCACACCTAGCCGATAGAAGATTAACATAACTCATACGTGCACCTCACAACCTCCTCCCTTATATGTAACCTACTATCCACTTAAACTCTGCCTCAAAACTTGCTATACCATTCTTTCAAGAGTCACCGACACGAGAGCAAGCTTAACTTGGTCGCCAACTATAAACTTTTTTTTTACAATTGTGAGAGGTAGCCGTAAGCACTAATCTAAGATCGCCAACCATATCACTGAACACCTTAAAATTAGGATACAATAACACGTGTGTCCACTGAGAATGAAAATTATCAAATACATCCTTTGACAGAAGGACATACAAATTGACATACCAGATTTTGTAATAAAGATTAAGTTAACACTTTCTTTTTTTGTTGAATTTCCTCCCATATGCTACGCTCCATCTTCCTTTGTTTTTTCTTTCTATTATAACACCCCCACCCCTTGCCTTCCGCCTTCAAGTTCGACACCACCACCACGATGACTCCACCAACCCAAGCATAACCACGCACCATCTCAACCACAACCATGACACCACCTGACACACAAACACACGTGCGCGCGTGCCATAATGACTCCACCAGCCCAAGCATAACCACGACACCATCTCAACCACAATCACGACATCACCTGACACACACCCGCACGTGCACCCTCGTGAACACACACAGTTACATACTCTCTCTCTCTCTCTCTCTCTCTCTCTCAAGCACACACAGATCGAATGTGTGTGTATCTGTGAATGTGTATGTGTGCGAGACTGTTTGACTCATTGTGCATATGTGAGGGGTGTGTGAGAGAGAGTGCGTGCGTGAGTGTTTGTGCGTGGAGGAGGGAACAGAGTAAGGGAAGATGGAGGACACTACAAGAAAAGAGCTCTATATTGACAGAAAAGAGCTAACAGTACACAAGGGCCCATTGGCACATGTGTTGTTATGAAAACGGTGCACAAGGGCCTCAGGGTACAAGTGTTGTTATGCCAATGATAATATGGGTCCGTCAGCACAAATGTTGTTATGCCAACAGTACTTAAGGACCCGTGCGCGCAAGTGTTGTTATGCAAACGGTATACAAGGGCCCATCGGCGAAAGTGTTATTAGACACTAGAAAGAATATTCGCGATATATTAGCGATACTTTCAAATTTATCGCGATAAATTGCTAGAAAGTCCTAAACGCGGACCTATCGGGGTCATTTGAGAGACTCACGAATAATTCACTAATATCGTGAAATTGGTGAATTTATCGCGATATTTCTGAATATATAGCGAGCAAAACTTATTCCCCTTTGTCTTGAAAAATAATAGTAGCATGTCTTCCCAGGGGATTAGACCCCAGGTGATGCTAACTATTTGCATAGCACCACCCCATGACTTTTACTTAATTTTATTAAAAGCAAATACATAGTGACTTAAGTCATGCATAATTACATAGCACTGTCCATACATTCTCTCTCAATTTTTTTCTCCATCACTTAAAGAGTATGAGAGTTTTAAAATTTTTATCGCTTTACGTAGTTTACAAAAATTTCATACACTTAAAACCATTATAACCTGAACAGTTAATTACCGAGTTATTCCCGACTTACGTCACAAATTTTGCTATTCCACGGAATTATTTCTCATTCAGTGACCAAGTTCTCTGAATAATTATCAAAGTCCGCATTATTGTCCATGCCAAATAATTTTCGAATACCGAATTGGTCACTATGGTTGTGACAACAGGTATTGATAAACCATATTTGGATTCGATTGATAGCAAATAGGCTTTTAAAAGTCTTATTAATCCAATTTTTAAACACTTCTAAATTTTTACAAAAGCAAATATTAGTTGTTGCAAGTAAATTGACTAAAATTTTGATTATAATCTTCGAAAGAAAAACTGCCCATGTTCACTTCTTAAACATTGGCCACTATTATACAACACTGATAACAAACTTAAAAATTGCAATCACTCTGGTCGCCGCGATCACCACCAACCACCTCCACTGCCCACTATTTGCTCTCCACTGTCCACTTGACAGTTATTGCTACCACCACCACAATCAATGCCCACCAAGCCAATGGCCACTGCACACTTATCGCCCAACCAAGATCTCCATTTACTAATATATATATATATATATATATATATATATATATATATATATATATATATATATATATATATAAGTCGAAGTTGAGAGAATGTGTCCACCTCGTTGTCTATGTGGACATTTTCTTTTTGCCACGTGGATTTTATTTATTGTTATCTGAATTCGATTTTAAGCACTTACCATTATTACTTTCCATTTTTAAATTACGTTCTCTCACCAATCAGAGTAATTCGTAATTATAGCACATTAATCAAGTTTCCATAATTATCATTTTCTCATATCTAATTAAAATTTGATTTCACAACTATTTCCAAAGTATATCAAGCCGCCACTTACTTAGATATTATATCTTTTTACCATCTAAACTAAGAAAATTTTAATTTTGATCAATTATATTTATCATATTGCTTATTTCTCTCACGTATATATTATCTTTTTTCTTTCTTTCCACAAGTTTGTTCACTTCCTCTCTTTCACTTTCAAATTGACTAGATTCACTTACTTCATCATGAAATCCCTGACTCATACTTCTAATCCAGCAAATCCCCACTTTATCTCCTCATATCACTCTCATTTTCTCATAAATCTTCTCCTCTTATCTCTCTATGTTAAAATTCTTTTTTGATTGTGTTGTCCCTAAACTACTCATTCTCAAGGCAAAAGTAGGACCACTAAAATGATGTTGCCTTAGATATTGGTCGTGTATATTCCTTTCATGCTTCGGTAATATTTATTAGCAATTAATTATTTTTAATATAGCAATGATACCATAGATATCATGTATATTATTCTAGGCAACGTGACAATACAAAAAGCCTCAATTGTACTTAATCTTCTCTTTACAACATAATGTGTTTGGTCAATACAAGATCGAAATAATTGGACAATCCTCACTTCTGGAAGGAAAGATTGTTGGTGCAATTATAAATTTATTTTAATGTAACAATTGTCACTAAATGTTGTTCGTTACATTTATTGAGTCATCTTCTTCGCAATACTTTTTTTATCATTTTGTCACTAAAAGTAATTATTGAAAAATTAACTATCACCGGGGATGGGGGAAGGGGTTGCAGCCTAAAGTTACAGCCAAAGTTACCACAAATTTTGTTTTGAGAAATATGATCATCCGTATGTAACGCACGGGTTAAAAGTTAGTTACGAATGATTGTGGTGATAGACCTCACGACTATAACTGTACTATGATAGATTTATATATGCTGATAGATGGCAGCAGCAACCCATCAACCTCCACTGTTTTAAGAGTTATCTCATCCCTCTCCTTTCATTTCTTTACACAGACAGCACACGTCACTTTAATAGCAACCAAAAGGTCCACGATACATAATTTTTGGACCCACAAAAGTTATTAGCATACCGTCAACTTTTTATTCAAGACAAAATGAGGACGATAAAAAAGCCAATAACAGTGTGGATTGGACAAATTTTCGGCGGGTTAATTAGGCGGACACGAAAAAATAGGGTGATAAACAATTTGATCTCTCTTTGACTCTCACTCTGCAGACTCTCACACAACACTGCCAGTTCTCTCTCAAGCTGCCATCGCCACGGCTCCTCTCTGCTGTTGCCGCCAGCCGCTGTTCCCCGGATGTGACGGACAACCATTTCGCCGTGCTTTCTCAGGTTTGTGACGTACACTTCCTTACTCTCTACCTCTCTTCCAGAGAATGGAATTGGCTCAATTAGGGGATCCGATCTGTGATTGATTTTCTTGGGATGATAGGGATTTAGGTCAATTGGTGCAATTAGGGATTGGGGTTGTGGTTGTGGAGGTAGGGATTTGGGTTAAGAAGTGTATATGGTGGCGGCGCAAGGCGTTCACCGCCACTGTCGCCGGTTGGCCGTTGGGTTTTGATTTTTGGAAAGATTTGCACTGATGCAAGTACGGCATTGAGAAAACTAGTCCGACTGCCAAAAGAACGAATTTGGTGTATTTGAGGAAAGAATTTCTTTCATACCAACACCGTAGGATAATGCATACAGTAACAAGATGCCATGCCTCGCCTATTAGTCAGTGGGGTTTAATTACTAATCATGTTGTTATTCATGGGTACCTTTTTATTGCTCTCATCATCGTATTTAAAGTCTCACGTAACAGCTTTTCTTTTTAGGATTTCTGTTTCTCTTAAATTTCACAAAATGTATGGTACTGGGATTTGTTTATGCGGAGTCTTTTAGATTGAAACATAATGTAACTCGTGATATCCATACATTGGAAGCCTCGCTTGGTCTCTGGCTTTTCAACTGTCTACAATTTGTACCGCCTTGGATGGAAAAGTATCAGATAGAGCACAATGGGCGCTTGGTTAATAGTATGGGTAGACATATAGTATAGCCAGTATGAAAACCAGCTTATTCATGTATAAACTCATTAGTTAGCGTCAAATACCTCCAGGAAATTTCAGAATTCTGCTGGCTCCCGAGCCTCTGAATGTAATGATTTGTTAGATATCATTGCTCTAATTAGCAGAGCTTGCGGACCATTACATAAGGCCATAGCATCCCAAATAGTTGGAGAATAGGTGCTCAGTATTGCATCTATTATTATGGTGCAATGTCTCATTTATAGCCTTCTGCACATAATGATCGACCATGTCATGCCATCAATAAGATAAAAATGTGTTGGGGAATTTTTGCTAAGAAAATCAGCTCGGACCAATCTACAGTAGGCTGTTGGATAATAGCCACGACACATCACCTTGAATTGTGAAATCCATCTCCTGCAAAATACAATACTGCAGGTGATACATCATCTAAATGGCTTAATAATAAGTTTGGATGTCCATATTGATACTATTTATAAGTATGTTTAGAGTAGCTCCTTGTAAAAAAAAGAATTTGTGTTGTATTTCTTTGAGGCCTGAGTGTTTGTCCTCCTTCTATGCCACGAGAATTTTGTATTAGTAGTGGATATTTTCTCTGGCAGAATGACTTAATTCTTACGAGTTTACCAAGTTGTATATATAAATATACACACTTGGATGTCCCTTTTTTACTGTGTACTTCTCTTTCCTTTTCGATGTGTTATTTAATATATCTGATAACACTACCTGAGGCAGTATATGCAAGGCATACAATTAAGTAGATGAATAAGCACTAATTAGAGTAGATTGTATTCAAGCATTTTGTCCTCACAAGTTGATATCAGAATATGCTATTGTTATATTTTTCAGATTGGTAATGTTAGAGCATGGAACTTCCCTTTTGGTAATGCAGTAATTACTAATATCGGTAACTTGGGAACTTTTGTCTAATAGATGTTTTGAATGTAGGTCGGTGTGCTATTTTCATATTGGTCAATGAGAGGTGCATATATGAGATTAGTTCGAACTAGTTTATAAATTGCATGAAGGAAGATACTGTGGACAAAGAATGGTTAAACCTCCCAAGGGCATCTTCGGCGTACTATTAAGGCGTTAATAGTTTTATTGATTTTGCATTTGATAATGTGGGTACAACTTCAGGAGAGATTCCGTGTCCTTGTACGAGGTGTGTCAACTGTTTATTTCAAAATCGAGATAGAGTGGAGGAACATTTGGTAAGAACTCTCGGATTTGGACTGAACATGAGGAGGTTGAAGGTGAAGCTAATTGAGCACCTGACAATGATGTTGGTAGTGAGGATGCAACGACCAAAGTCGATGCCGAAGTCAATTTAATGCCCAAAATGGTAAATGACGACTTCTTCAAAGACCAATTTCAAGACGATCCTTGCATCAAAGCTGCAAAATTTGAGATGGACATGAATGAAGCAAACCAAGAACTATATCCATGCAAGTTTGAGACTAAATTGTCTTTCATCATCTGGCTTTTTAATTTGAAGTGTACCACTAAGTAGAGTGACAAGTTGTTTGACAAGTTGATAGCCAAGTTGAAAGTGATATATCATGTCAGTAAGAAATTGCCAAATAGCTTCTACGAAACTAAGATGATTGGTGATTTAGGATTTAGTTATCGAAAGATTGATGTTTGTCCAAATGATCGTATGTTGCAGTGGAAGGAGAACGACAAGAAAAGCTCTTGTTCAGTCTATAAGGCAGTTAAGTGGAAGACGTTTCAAGGTAAGCCAGTAGATGACGATGTAGCTGAATCTTCAAAGTCAAAAATTCATAGGGTTGCTGATAAGCAGTTGCGACACTTTTATAAAATGCATCCAACATTCACCTCCGATCCTCACAACATTAGACTTTGCTTGTCAATTGATGGTTTCGATCCTTACACTCGTGGACCGAGTCATAGTATATGGTTGGTGACTGTAGTTATGTACAACTTATCCCCAGGTTTGTGTATGAAGAGTCTCATTTCATTATGCCATTGTTGATACCTGGACCCACTTCCCCTGGTAATGACATTGACGTTCATCTAAGGCCATAATTGAAGAGCCCAACCTCTTGTTTGCTGGGGTTGAAACATATGATGCTGGGACAAAGACTACATTTATAATGCGCGCGACTGTTTTGTGGACCATTAGAGACTTTCCAGTTCTGGGAATGGTCTTTGGATGGAGCACCAAAGGTGAATTAGCCTGTTCAGCTTGCCTAGGAAATACATGCTCAGAATGCATACGTGGTAAACAATGTTACTTGAGACATCGTTGTTTTCTGGAGTTGGATCACAAATTTAGGCTTGATAAATGAAGTTTCAATGGAGACTACGAGTTCGAGAAAGCACCTGTAGGACTTCTGGGTTTGATATTGTAAGTGATATTAAAGTCATTTTTGGAAAGGAAAGTAAACACACTATTCTTAAAGCTGGTACCCATAATTGGAGGAAAATAAGTATTCTCTTTGAATTTTCTTATTGGAAGACATTTCTCCATCGCCACAATTTGGACGTACTGCACATCGAGAGAAACATTTGTGATAGCATTATTGGAACTCGGTTGGGAGTAAAAGGGAATACAAAGGATAATCTAAAAGCTCGTCTTAACCTTCAAGATTGGAATATTAGACCAAAATTGCATCCTAGGCCAATCGGTACATCAGGTGAGCAACATGCTTTACAATGTCAAAGGACGAGAAAAGAAATGTTCTTGAAGTGTTGAAGAATGTTTAGGTTTCGGATGGATATTCGTCAAATATCTCTAGATGCGGTGAATGTTAAAGAGGGTGACTATCTCACCATGTATGCTCTGTTGTGATCAAATTGATCAGTGCCAATTTTTTAGAGATTTGTGTTCAACTAATTATGGGGTAGAAGACTTAGAACAGTTGAACAAAAAGATAACAGAGATCATATATATGTCATCTTGAAATGATATTTCCTCCATCGTTCTTCGATATAATGATGCATTTGCCTATTCACATAGTTGAAAAAGCTAGGATTGTTGGTCCAGTGAAATATCGTCGAATATTTCCTTTTGAAAGGTCTAAATCTCATGTTATAAGTAATTCTACTAGTAATATTGCAAAATGCGATTGATAATGTATTTTTGTGCTATGTACACGTGTATATGCATGAGATTAAAGGGTACATTAGATGTATAAGTCGTCCTGAAGGGTTGATTGCAGAAGGCCATATTGGGAGCAATGCTTTACATTCTGCTCAAGGTATTTAGGAGATGTGGATGCTTATTGAGACCGAGTTGGAAGAAATGATGATGGATACATTCAACAGAAGTCAAACTTATCCATATTTGAACAAAGAGGTCGCTTTTTAGGAAATTCTTTGCATGCTCCTCTTGATTCCAACGATAAAGAGATGGTTGACTAGTATATGTTATTCAATTGTGATGAGGTTGAGAAGTACCTTAAGTAAGAATAAAGAATGAGTTTTGTTCACCTATGTTTCTCATGAATTCATATAAGCATGATTTTTTTTTATGTGCGCATGTATGCATGATCTGGAGGGATACCTACGAATGAATTAAGGATGAGAAATCATAAAAGAACGATACAATGGGATGCACATGCCTTAGGATTGCTATAATTAAACTTCCTCTTAATCGTAAATTAAATCCATGAAAGATGAGGCCTCTAAAGAATCTTGCACGTGGTCCAAACGATATATGCAAGAAATTAAAGGGCTACTTAGTAAATGGGTAATGCTATCACAAATAGAGCCTTGAGAAGAAACGTAAGACCCAAAACAACAGCTTATTTGTGACTGCAGCGACCCGGGGATATTCCTCGTCCAAAGATACGAACCTTACATATCAGCTTTTGAAATATATTGGTATTCTAGAAGACATAATATATAGTGCTGAATTATGATGGAGTTGGCATGGCGTTGTTGTTTATAGTGTAAATGGTATGGCACAAAATTACGCGACAAGGGGATTAAAACTGATCACTATAGATATACACTTGTGAACCAAAGAAGGTTTACTTTTCAAACAGATCGATTTGTATTTCCCTCTCAGGTAGAACAAGTATTCTACGTTGATGATCCAAGAGATAATGGTTGGCGTGTTGAAATAAGAACGAAGCCTCGACGTTTGTGTGAAATGGCCAAAGCAGAGCCTGACAATGAGGATGAGCTGCCATTCATGAACTCAAGTTCCTTTGCACAACTTATAGAGATATATACATACAACAATACCTGGGGTAGGAATGATGTCGAGGGAAAGTTTGTTGATATAATCGAAAGGCCAAAATGATATTCAAGGGGATAGTCTAGTCGTCTAATGAGCAAGGGCGTAGGAGATACTTCAATCGTATCTATCTCATATATTAGGGATAGATATGAAACAAAACTTATCGATAATGATACATATATAAAAGTACGGATGTAGTTAAATGACTAATACTTTTTCACTTAAAGTACCATTTTGTAATTGAATTCTTCTTAAAAGACTAAGGGTTCGTTTGACAAAATTTTTTTTTTGGTTTTCAGTTTTTAAAGAGCAGTTTTTTAAAGGGCAGCTTAATTTTTTTTATTTTATAAAAACAAGTGGGTGTTTGATAACCCTTTTTTTTTTGAGGTTTTTTTTTTTTGGTATTTGGTAACCCTTTTTATTTTGACTTTTTTTTTTGTGGTTTGCGGTGGCGGTGGTGAGGTGTAGCGGTGGTCGACGGTGGTGGTGGTGGTGGTCGACGGCCAAAGGTGGCTGCCGGCAGTCACCGACGGTGGTGGCCGGCGGCCGGAGGTGGCTACCGGCAGTCTTCGGCGTTGGTCGCCGGCAGCCGACAGTCTCTGGCGGTGGTCGCCGGCGGCCGGAGGTGGCTGCCGGCAGTCTCCGGCGGTGGTGGCTGCCGGCAGTCTCCGGCTGTGGCTGCCGGTGGTCGCCTGAGGTGGCTGCCGGTGGTGGGAGGGTGGTGGTGGTGGTCTAAAAAAAAAAACCAAAAGTGAAAAAAAAAATCAATTTTTGTAGTTTTTTTTTTTACTCTTCAGTTTAAAAATTGGTTTTTTAAATTGAAAAAAAATGGTTACCAAACGCTCCTTTTTTTTTCAATTTTTAAAACTGAAAAAAAAGAGGCAAAAAAAGAGTGTCAAACGTGGCCTAAGATTAAGTTAGGAGTGTTTTTGACTTATAAATTTTTCTTACATAAAATATCTTTTTCCAATTATAGTGTTATTAAAAAATAAGAGTGTTTTTTACCTCTTAAGATATCAAGTTTCTTTCCTTAAGATACTTTTGGATTAGCGTTTTGATTAATAAATAAGGGTGTTTTGACTTCTCATACGATATTTAGCTTCTTTCGTCAAAATACCAATATTGGAATATATACTTTATTTAGGGCTAAGAGTTGTTTTGATTTTTACTAGAGAACAAACAAAAAAATCAAATAAAAACGTTATAAAATCACCCTTAAATTACTGTTGCATATTTTTTGAACATCGTTATCGAAAAAATCTTATCAAAATCTACATACATTCACGTTAGAATTAAACTATCATATAGTTACTACATCTTCTCAATCAAGTTTGATTAAAGGAAACAATTTGTATATAACAGAGTTTTTGTAGCCTTTGAATGATTGTGCACGTATAGTGATTTAGTACAAATATATTAGTTTATAGAAGCTATCATAACACCGAGATTTATTTAGTTTTATGTTTTGGTTTTTTTTTTTTTGGTAATGGTCAGTGTATTATTATCAAAAGAATGTGTATAATTCTGTGTAGTTTATCAATCTTACTGAACTATCCTATTCAATATACATTTACATAGAACAAAACCAGCATTCAAAATAAAATGCCATAGTCAATTTCCCAGTTATCGCATAGCTTTCTGTTGATGTTGTGTCTTGGTACCCTCTTCCAGCCTCTAACACACCACTGTATCCATGTTTTGATCAATTGCAGGGTGTGCTCCTTTGTGTTCTCTTGTTTCTTAAAAACTCTTTCATTCCTTTCCCACCAAATCATATATATAGTGACTGTCATTCCCAACTTTCTGAGCTTAGCTTTGAAGCTTTTGCCTCTGAAATTTGTAGTAGCATAATTCAGGAATTGTTTCCAAGTGGACCATTGTCCTGAGATCATAAGTTTGTCACTAACATCTTCCCAAATCCCCTTTGAGTAATCACAGCTCCAGAATAAATGATTTGCATCTTCCTTATGCATCTGACACAAACAGCATGTATCATCTTCTATGCAATTCCATTTCTTTAGTTTCTCTTTGGTTCTGAGTCCATCTTTACAGAGCAACCACAGGATGAAGGCACACTTGGGTATGTTACCACTAAACCACACAAGCTTGAACCATGGCACCTTTGCCTTCTTTGTCCTCAATATCTGCCAGGCTGAGTTTACTGTAAATCCTCCATTTTTATTCATATCCCATATAATCTTGTCTTCTCTATCTCCTTGTGGATTAGGTATTGTTCTCATGGCATCTTGTCATTTCCTGAGTGCTGGGGATCTTGGCTGAGGTAAACACCATTTATTAGCCACAATGATTTTTGCTACTTTGGCATTAGCTTCCATTCCAGAGTCATATCTAAGTCTATGTCCAAATTGATCTATGAGATTGCCGTTAGGCATCCAATTGTCATACCAGAGCCAAGTTTTCAGTCCATTGCCAATTTCATGTCTCACACATTTCTGAAAAAGGCCCCTAAACTTGATAATTTTGGACCATGTCCAAGATAAGACCACTGGTGCTTTAAATGTCCAAAAGTGTTTCTCTCTAAGCACATAGGTATGGCACCATTTCACCCAGAGAGTCTTTTTTGCTTGCCAAGTCCCATATGTGTTTAGCTAGAAAAGCCCTATTCCACTCTCCAATCTTTTTCAGTCCAAGGCCCCCTTCCTGTTTAGGCACACACAGTTCTTTCCAAGACACCTTTGCACCAGTACACTTAGTATCTTTTCCATGCCATATAAAGGCTCTAATTTTAGCTTCCATTTGCTTGATGATTCTCTGTGGCAATATAAAGATAGAACACCAATACACCTGCAAACTGAGTAGTATAGAGCTAGCCAATTACAGCCTCCCAGCATAGGATAGATGTTGAGTAGTCCAGCAATTGATCTTCTTCATAAGTCTGTCTGTTAGTACTTGGCAGTCTTGTTGTCTAAGCTTTGTAGTTATCAGTGGTACCCCCAAGTAGGTCACTGGTAACTTTGCCAAAGGAAAGTTTATGCTTTGTAGCAGGGGATGTTCTTCTTCTTTACTCACTAAGGTTTATGTTTTGATTACAGACATATTAGTATAAGGAAGTTATCGTAAAACTCATATATAATCAAAACTTTTATGAGTTGCTAGATCTAACTATTATACTCCTAATTATAATTTGGGTTGATGATAAATAAATAATCCTAAGTTCCTATTAGAGTTATTGCAATTCCTTACTTGCATGGTAGCATATTCTTCACATGGTTATTATCTTTGTATGTTCCAGTATAACCAGGAGTACCATATGTTTTTAACATAACATGATCTTCATATGTTGATTGAGTTTGCTCATTCCACTCTCATGGGTGATAGGATTAGCTGAAATCCAATGGATAAGATCCTGATCTTTTTGAGCTTGAAAGATGAATGATATTCTTTTTTGGCTTGAAAGCTCTCAAGTTTTGATAAGCAAGGGATAAAACGGCTACATATTCCCCCCCCCCCCCCCCCCCCAACCCCAATATACTCTTTCTAAAGGGTGCTTCTTAATTTTAAGAGGGTAATGCTAAATTACTACCTTTTTGGCTAAACTTAAGTATTTTGTGGCTAAAGAGGATAAAAGTTCAATTAATAATGCATCTTGTGGTGGTAAAAAATGATCACTAGGAGTTAAAATATTGTTTTCTTAAAAGTCCCTTTTTTAAATTTGGAAGGTGCACAATATCTAAAGGAGCTTTTGACTTTTTAAAGGCGACGCAACAACAATTTTTGCTATATTAAACATTTTGTTACTAGAGAGCCTGACTTTTAAAAGGTCGAGACTAGATTATGATATTTTTGGCTAAATTAAATATTTTGTCGGTAGAGAGGTTAAAACTTCTCTAATGTATTATTTCTTAAAAAGTCCCAAAAGTTGTACGAATGTTAAGGGAGCTTTTGGCTTTTAAAAGAAGGAGACTAGATTGTAACATAAACTTCTCTAATGTATTATTTCTTAAAAAGTCCCAAAAGTTGTACAAATGTTAAGGGAGCTTTTGGCTTTTAAAAGAACGAGACTATATTGTAACATTTTTTGCTAAATTATACATTTTGTCGCTAGAGAGAGTAAAAGTTCTTCAATGTATCTTTTAGTGACAAAAGAGCATGAGTTTAATTAAAAGGATGTGGATCTAGCCTCACTTTATAAAAATGATTCCAAGAGGTTAAATGGCTAAGCATTCTTTTCCCCTTAAAAAGACCTTTTTTAAATTTGAAAGTCACATAAAAATTAGGGGTAAATTTAACTTTAAGGAGGATGAGGCTAAATTATAACATTTATGGCTAAATTTAAACATTTTGTCCTTAAAGAGGTTAAAAAGTTTACTAACACATCTTTTAACGATAAAACAGTATAGATCTAACCAAAACGGGTGTGGGTCGGCTCCATCATATGAATATGATCCCAAGGAGTTGGATTGCTTATTAAATTTTTTATTACATCTTTTTTGTATTTTCGTTACTTAAAATGCCATTTTATATATGCTTGAATTTGTTATAAACTAAGGGTGCTTTTTTACTTTCAGCATAGTGTTAAGTTTCTTTCTTAAAAGTACCTTTTTTGAGCTTTAGAGTTATATAAAATGAAAGGTATTTTTGACTTTCTTTCACTAAAATACCTTCTTTGAATTTTAGAGTTTATTAAAATTAAGGTTGCTTTTTTTTTTCCTTCTAGTTAAAATCTTTCATAAAAACTATATACATATTATGAAGTTTAAACGTTTTTTCGACAGAAATTTTTCACTGGCCAAAAAGAAAAAAAAATAAAGACAACCAAGTTACATAACTTTTACAGAAAAAAAAATTGCATTGGATCAAGTTACCCTGAGGGTGGGATCGTAGATGAGTTTGATTTGCGACTATTAACAAGTATCTCTAAGAAATTTTCTTTTAATAGTTCTATACTTAGTAAGCTAGACTTGATAAGTTATTCTAAAATTTGCAAGTGTAATAATATACTCAACTCGATAAACTTAAGGATATAATACCACATTGGAAACAAATTATTAACAAGTTTCGATCCCTTTAGAGCAATGCTTATGTAATCATCAAGATCAAGTTAATAAGTTTTTCTTTTCATTTATTATATATTTGAAATAAATTGAAACATTTCGTTAGTAAAGTGCGTAGAAATTTACTAATGCATCTTTTAAAAGAACATGAATTTAACTAAAAGGTGTGTGAAGGAAGTTCAATGTGATTAAATGAGAAGGTGCACCTTAGGCACTAAGGGCTCCTCGAGCCAAGGCACAGGTCGCCTTTTCAAAGTATCAAGGTGCAGAATAAAAGTAAAGAAAAATAAATAACTAGGGCCACGTTTGACGCAAATTTTTTTTTCAGTTTTGAAAATTGGAAAAAAAAGTGCGTTTGGTAATTATTTTTTTTTCCTTCTCCAATTTAAAAAATCAGTTTTTAAACCGCAGAGTAAAAAAAAACTCCAGAAACTGGTTTTTTTTTTTTTACTTTTGATTTTTTTTTTTGGAGACCACCACCAACACCCTCCCACCGCCGGCAGCCACCTCCGGCCGCCGACTACCACCTCCGGCTGCTGACAGCCACCTCCGGCAGCCGCCGGCGACCACCGCCGGCGGCCACCGACGACTGTCGGCGCCACCTCCGGCCACCGGCGACTGTCGGCAGCCACCTCCGGCCGCTGGCTGCCACCGCCGACAGCCACCTTCGGCTGCCGGCCTCCGGCAGCCACTGCCGGCCACCACCACCGTCGACCACCACTACGCCCCACCACCATCACCGCCACGCCCCACCACCACCACCGCCACCGCAAACCATCAAAAAAAAAAAGTCAAAATAAAAAGAGTTACCAAACACCACAAAAAAAAAAAGGTTATCAAACACCCATTTGTTTTTGTAAAAAAAAATAAATTAAGCTACTCTTTAAAAACTGAAAACTAAATTTTTTTTTTTTGTGAAACGAACCCTAGGTATTGCTCTTCCTTTTCCTTTCTATACAACCAACGTTGGCAATGTCTAAAATTAAAACTAAAAATCAAAACCAACATAGAAAAGCTGTTCTTTATTAAAATTTTGTTTTTCCATTACTAAGACCCCCAGTTGGAACTAAAGTCTTTTAAAGGCTGAAATCACCTTAAAAACAAATATTCTTCATATTTTTTCTTTCTTTTTGTACCCTCTACTTGGCAGCAAACCATCACAGGAGCAATAAATTCTTCTACGTTTACCAGCTAACCATCACAGGTGAATATTATCCATAACAATAGTAATGAAGGAAAAAGATAGAGATGGGTTCAACTCAACGGCATAAGATAAATATTAAAAATGAATGCGTGAATATAAAGGAAAAAGAAAGAGATGGTGCTGGTAGGTAAAGTACTCGAAACTATTACTCCACTGAACCAATTGTCCATGGACGAATATTATGTTCTTGGGGTAATTACACTCAAGGACACAAAGTTTCAAAATGTAACATTCTGTGACCAAACGTGTTTCAAATGTATCAGCCGTGTCCATCCGTCAGGGTTCCGTCCAAAAAGTGTATGTTTTTGCTGATGTCATCCGTGCCTATTTTCTAAATGTCAATACTACCCTTATACTACATATTTACATATACACTGTATAAAAATTAAAAATTCTAATTTACAAAATTAGGTTTTTAAACCTAATACCAAATTAGTGTTTCAAAACCTAATTCTCTCTCTCCAAATTAAGGTTGTAATCTTTTTAAATTAGGATCTCTCTAATAGAAATTAAGTCTTTTTTTCCAAATCAAATTACATATTTAAATTCTTTTTTTTTTCAAATTTGTGTTTTTTTATTGGATGTAATTTGAAACCCTAACTTTATCTCTCTCTCTCTAACCATCATCATTTCTGAATTTCAATGGAGCTGCCGCCCCATCACTCAACCCCATCGCCGCTGCCTCTTTCCTTCTCCCCTTCACCATGCTGTTGCCCTTCCCTCTTCCCCCTTACCCTACCCCCACCACGCCACCCTTAGCCCAGATCAAAGTCCACTCAATCGGCCACTGCCGTTCTTTTTTGAAGCCAGACCCTGTCAAGGAAAGCCAGACTCCGTTCTCCGCCGCCGCCGCCTCCCCGCTTTTACTCGCCGACGCCTCGCAGGGTAATCAACGCTCCACTGCCGTCGCACTCTGGTCGTATTGGTTCGGCTGAAATGATAGATGATTACGACTGGCGTTCGGGTCGAAGAGATCACGACAGGGATCCGGGTTGGCTGGCCTCGGAGCACGATTCCATGGTTGAGGACCCGTTCGCGCACCCGGCAGCTCCATCGCCCCACGCTGCCGGCAGTACATCGGTGGTGGATGCGTGTGGCTTCCCCGTACACTGATGAGGACCCGTTCGTGTAGGAGTGATAGAAATGGGGTTGCTCAGTGACAGAAAGAGGGGATGGGATGTAATGGCATTAAAACTTTCCCGCTTTCTGCCTCTCAAGGCAAATCAAGATTTCAACTTTTATTTAGGGGCAAATAGGTCTTTTTGTCAAAACCGTTAAGTATTTTTGTATTCCGTTTGTCATTGGACATAAGTGTTACATTTTGAAACTTTGTGTCCTTGAGTGTAATTACCCCCTAACCTCAGGGACATAGGTGTAATTAGCCCTATGTTCTTTTATTGGTTTCGTGCGTGTGTGAGAGAGAGCGAGGGGGAGAGAGATTGAAAGAGAGAGAGAGAGAGAGAGAGACAAAACTGATGGTGGTCGAGCAGTTGGCGCGGAGCAGCGGCGCCAGAGTTGTGCAACAGGGGCTTTGACTAGGGTAGCGGCGGGAGAAAATGAAGCAGCAAGCGCTGGCGACCAAAGCAGCAGGAGCGGCGAGGGGAACAATAGTGATGGGTGCACGAGGGGCCAGTTAGCATTTGAGGTGGATTTGTTTTAGGTCTGAAAGGAAATAAAAAAAAATGACGGTCTTTATGACGCCACAACGCCATCGATCAACAACTTTTTAAGCCTTCGTTGGCACCTTCGCCGCTATCGTGTACCTTGTGCTTAGGCTAGAAAGGCTCGCACCTCCTTTAAAGGTACAACACCTAACCTTAGGTGAGGAGCACCACCAGTACTAGGTTGTGTTGTCTAGGCGCGCCTTTGATAACACTGATCAAGCCCCACCATATAATTAGTCTTGGCTCACCTTAAGAAAATTCATGCCAAAAATTAACTATAAGACTTGCCTAGATCAAGATCGATGAAAAGAATACCTTACTTTTGTTACTCCTTGTAGAACCATTTATAAGTTCAGGTATTATTATGTAAGATTTTATTATTTTATTGAGATTATTATTTAGTATAATAATAAGTTAGTGCTCTTTTTATAATGTTAGAAAGTTGGGGTCTTTGGGTAATTTTCCATTTAGGGTTCCTTTATATTTACGATTGTGATTTTTTAGCCCTCTTGTTCTCTGCTTCGTCTTCGTCTAGGCCTGAGAGAGCAAAAGAGCAAGGTTGGGCAGCTCTTGTAATTTCTAACGGTGGTGCTTTGTGGGTTTTGAAATTTCTAACGGTGGTGCTTTGTGGATTTTGCTACCAAAGAGCTTGATTGAGGTAAGAAATTTTTTATTTTTGCTGTGGTTAGGGATTTTCTATCTCGTTAATTATATTCTAAAAACTGAAATATTAGTTTCGACTTCTTCATAACCGGTTTGAGCTTTACGGTTGTAATGATTTCTTGAACCAATTAATTTGGTGTATCAACGCAATCGTCGAAGGCTTTGAGCCATTAGTTTGATTATTGCCATGCGAATCTCCTTCCCCAGTTGGACTAGATCATTTCTGTGTTGGGGAAGCACAACTTTTGTGATGTCTAATGGGTGCTCCTTTGTTTTTGGTTACTACCAATAAGATTTTTCAGGTTTATTTAGATTTACAGTACCCTTTATCTCTTCATAGGTTTGTATCTTAATTTGTATATATATCGCATGTTAATAAATTGGGTCAGTGGATCCATTATCCGCCGACTAACAGATAATGTGTATTTGTTAGTCTGGATAATTACAGTTATTTAGAAGATAATTATCTCCTAAGTGTTTGGGATAAATACAATATTTATCTCCTAAGTGTTTGAGATAGATACATCTTTATCTCCTAAGTGTCTGAGAAAAAGCTAGCCGTTAATACTATCTCTATATAAAGGTTAGAGATATTCAAGAAAAAGGAGTGACAGACAATAAGTCACACGACAATCCCTCTCTTTCTGTAACACTCTCTCTAGAGCAATCACCAAACTTTAGGATTTGGTTCGTGAACGAAAAACTCGATTCTAGTAGTCGTTTTCGTACCTGCGAAAAAGATCAAGCGTATTGGAAGCTCGTAACAATAAGGATCCATCGTCTGAATTTTCAAAAACTTCATACGGTATATTTCTGAATCCACTACGTCTTACGTGATAGCGCATTAATTGTTTCAACATCACATATGCACGTTTCTGTAATAGAGAAAATGCAACCTTGGCATTTTTGGTTGTTCCCGTGTACTGTGTGCACGCGCCCCTTTGCTGGCAAGTTTCTAACCTATTCTCTTCCTCCATCACTGGATTGAATGCCCTTTTGATATACAGTCCTTCATTTCCACTCACTAAAAGTCAAGCACATTCTTTTTGTTGTTGCAAGTGCTGTGTTGCTAGCCCTGTTAATGTGTAGTCTTTCATTTTCACTCACTAGGTACTTCTAGTATACTCCTCCCAATTCTCTAACAGCATATGACTAAGCTGCTTACCCGTAATTGGACTTCTAATCTTTGGTGCTCATATTCCTTGGCTTGATTAGTAAACTCGTTTGTTTATTGTAATCTAGACTAGCCGTGCTACTTCGCTATGACACTGTTTGAAATTCGAGTCTGTCACTAAATGTACATTGTTGCAATTGGTTAATTATTTGTTACTTTGTAATATATGATCATTAAGAAGAACAACTCTTTTAATATAAAAGGAGAGTCTACAGGACTTTTGTAGTCACTCCGGTGACTTTTGTAGTTACTTGGTGACTTTTGTGGTCACCTAATGACTTTTGCAGTTACCTTAGTGGCTTTTGTAGTCATTTTTAGTGACTTTTGGATAGCTTGCTTGACGACGGTTATTATGTTATCGGTATGCGTTTCCCACCTTCGGGGTTTCTGTTTGATGTGGATCATTTAGACCACTTAATGATCATTTCGCACACTACAAGAAAAACAAGGATTTTGCGACGGAATATATTCCGTCTCTAAAATGTCTTTTAGCGACGGACATAACCGCTAGTAAAAAGTCCGTCGTTAAAAACTTTAAGAGACGAAAATCTTCGTCGGTCAAACTTTTGCTGACGGACTTTTAGCTAGGGCTTTTTTGCCGACGAAATACTCCGTCGCTAAAAGTTTTTATACAATTTTATAATTTTAGAGGTTTTTAAAAACATTATAAGCGACGGAAGTGTGCCGTCACTAAAAATTCTGTCGTTAAAGATCTTTGCCCACGATTTTTTAGCGACCTTATTGTTCCGTCGCTAAAACTCCTTTTAAAAATTCATCAGACCGACTATTCTTCTTTCTCTTGTTTCTCTCTATCTCGAACATCTCACCCACCGGCGACCCCCTCTACGGCGACACCACCGTCCTTCTCCTGATGTCGTGCTACCTCCGTCGATAGCCCCGTCCTCACATCAACGCCGCGGCACCTCCAGTGACATCCCCGTCCTCCCCTCAACGCCGTTGCACCTCCAGCGACATCCCCGTCCTTCCCCTGACGCAGCGCCACCTCCGGTGACAGATCTGTCCTCCCCCCGACACCGCCGGTTAAAAATTAAATTTAGGTGAGTTCGTGTTCTTCCACAATTATACTGTTTTGATTATTGCTTTTAGTCTTCTCAGTGAGTCTACTCTTAAAATGTTATGTCATTTTTCTGCTTTGTTTTCTTTGTAATATGTTAAATTTAACTTCATGAATGTTCTTTGTTGTTGCAATAGAGATTTACCTATTAATTGTTGAGTAATTCATACTTAAGTTCAGTTTGAGGGCCACCTTCACATTTTTACACTTAACTGTATACATGTTAAATCCATATGGGTAGTGCAGAAGGGCTTGATGTTTTTGAACATCTTATTTGTTTTACAAACACCATTATAGTCCGCACCATCTGAATATGATAAATTCAGGGGTTTTGTGGGGGGTTGTTCACATGAACCTAGGGTTGTTACTTTGATCCTCGATGCTCTGAAAGGGCCTGCCAATTTATTTGTGATCTTATCCCATCCCCATCTACCTTAGTAGGATGCAAACATGGATACCACCCTCAAAGGGATTGCTACAAAACCTCTTAGATTAACGAACTTTAAGACCTGTTGTGTGTAACTCATTTAGCTTCTGGACTTAAACGTTGTAAGCACGGTCGTTACCACGTTTGAGTTGAGAGCAGTGGATAGATGATCCTCTTTGCACTCATTCTAATAAGTTAAATCCTATGCACCCTTACAGTCAAAATAAGTGGCAATCTTTACATAGGTCTGCATGCTGATATGTACATATGTGCTGTATGGACTTCTCTAATCCTCTGCATTCTAATAGGTTTGTTACTTTTGGTGGGAGATAATACTATTTACTTTGCAATTTAATTTGCGGTATACTCTGGCTTTAATGCATGATACATAATACACATATGTTCTTTACAGAAATGCTCATGAATTCGATCAATAAGGTTAGCAAAGGGATTAATTAACAGAAAAAAAAAGTTATGATGTTCTTCTACAATTCACATAGAATGTTTCTGCATATCATTCATATTTAATTTTGAGATTGCAAATCTAAATGTAGTAGCTTCTTAGCAACATCAAGTTGGCTTCGCGGAACAAGTATGCAAGTAGGTTAGTTTGATGTGCTTGTTGTGTTCTTTGCGTTTGTTTTATGTGTTGTTGCTGAAGTTTATTTGTCCTATCATTTTAGCTACAACTCACTGTGGATTGCACTTTTAGCATCACTTTAACATAATATTATATCCAATTGGATTGAGTCTAATCAACACCGACACCGAATTGAAATGTCACATTTGGGCCCGTGGTATTGATTTAGTTACTAAAAGCTTAAAGGTCTTATACAGTGTGACATTTAATAGACTTAATTAAGCTATGAAATTGATGCTTATCAATTGAATAATGCTCGATTGGTTTTTCATGTTAAAGTAGGTTAAATGTCTTCTGCTTCGGTGAACAAGAACGTTTCAGTCAGCAGGCACTTCTTCAAGGTCATGATGCCTGGTTTTCACGATGGACTTGTATGCCATCCCTCTTTCTCTGTGTTTTCGTGTGTATTCGCATTATTATCTTTAGTTAAAAACTTACCTGTCTTACTGTATTAAGAATATGTTAGGCCATATCGGTAGCCTTTTGCAGTCAGCTTACTACAGTGAGATCAAAAGAAGCAACTTTAACCAGCCGTAAGGGGTCATGGCTTGTTAAAATCAAGAAGAAGCGCGGCCAAGAGGAAATTTGTTTCGAAGAGGGTTGGAACAAATTCGTGCAGCAGCATGACTTCCATCTAGAGGACTTTGTTATCTTTGAACACATGGGGCATATGCGTTTTCAAGTGCTGGTGTTTGGTCAAAGCACTTGTGAAGATGCTTTCCTTCAATGTTGAACTCTGAGCCCTAATTAAACCCTAAATTAAATTAATTGCATCGATTACGTGCATTTTGAACATTTTTGTGTTATTTGATCATTGATTATTTGTTTGATAATTTTAGGTTGTTAATTGTGCATTTGAGAATTGTGATTATTGGTTGATGAGTTTAGATTGTTAATCGTGCATTTGAGTATTTGAGATATTGAGATTGTTGACGGAGGATGGGACCCAATTGGATTGAATGTGTGATTTTGTATTAATTTTTATTGCATTGAGCATTTGAATATTGAGATTGTTGACGGAGGTGTCGGACACGTGTCCGGTAGGTGTTGGATATGTGTCGTAGGTGTTGGACATGTGTCTAGAGGTGTCAGACATGTATCAGACACCATATCGACACTCTATATGAGGTGTCGGAATTGAGATTGTTGACAGTGCATTGAATGTAGGTTAATTAGGTTAACGCGACATCCTTAGCACCCCCCTCGAATCTCATCGCGGTTCCAGCATTGGCTATAATTAGTCCTAATTAGTCATGATTAAGCATATTTTAATTAGGTTGAGGATTGAATTTTTTATTACAGGTTTGGGCATTAAAAAATTAAAAAAATATTTTAAAAAATGACTTTTAGAGACAGATTAATTCCTTCACTAAACGTTAACTTAATTAAAAGCTTTTATGTCGTTAAAAATCCAATTTAGCAACGGAGCACTCCGTCGCTAAAACATTTATCTCGTCGCTAATTTCGCAAAAAAATTTTAAAATACGTAAAATAGAATTAGCGACTGATATTCCGTTGCTAATTCATAAATAAATCCATTACAAAAAGTTCTATATTAGACGACGGATTTTATAATTTCGTTGCAAAATTTTAGTAACGGGCTTTTATACGAGGAACTTTTAACGACGGTAGTTCCGTCGCTAAAGGTTTTAGAGTTGGATTTATGGCTTTTAGTGACGGGTTACCCCGTCGTTAAAAGCGTTATTCCTTGTCAATTGTTACCACTCATTCACCAAAGCTATGGTTTTGTTTTGATCTACGAATTATTGTATTGCTTCCCATTTGTTTTTCCCTTACTGGGCTATTCGAAGTCTCCCCCTAATTGTTTGTTTTGTCCCTTACCACATGTGGTAGATGTGATTAGAGAAGTAGAATGCTAGGAAAATTAGAGTATTTATTTTATTAGCGTAATTGAACAATGTAATTCATTTTGAGAACTTTACTCGAATGTGGGTAATTTGATTTAAGATTGAAATTTTGTATTGGCTATTAGCCTCGGTTATTATTTGGTTTTGGTGAATTTTGAAGAGGAAGGGTTTTAATTAAGTTTTAATGGAGATATTTTTGTCGCTAATGGATTAGATGCTCTGCTTTATACCTTGGTGTAACTGAATATCCAGTAGAATGTATTTGACTTTAGGACTTAAATTTTTGTAACGGCTTCCAAAAATTTTGGGCGTTACATATTATGTTCTATTTTTTTTTATCTTTTATTAAGGTGAATCGGCTATTTTATCTACTAACTTTTGTACGTAGTTGTGAATTCAAATTAATTGGCATGGGGCCATATTGACTTTTTAGATAAGTAGGTGTAGTACTATCATAAAAAATATATGTGCTAAAAATGAAAATCTTGTGGCAAATATATGATAAATTACATGCGCAAGAGAATTAATAGCCTACTGTGTACTATTAAGATTATTAAAGATCATGCTAGGTTAAAGTAAATGAGAATTTTAGAACATAAGAGCATTTTAGAATATAATAAACTATTCAACAGAAAAAGGAAAGAGAAGCTAACATACCAATCAAAAATATGATGGAGAGGCTATCGTGCCCCCCAATAGCCATTATAATACAAGAAACGGCCATCACTCTACAGAAAGAAATAAAATAGATAATAGATTATACTGAAAGTCTTAAAGGATGATATTTTGAACTTTAGTGGATGTGCTTGGTGGAAAAAGGCCTTCACTTAGAAGTAAATGGTAGAAGATTTAGGAAGATCCTTGACGGTTATGGCTACTATATTTGTTGTCTAAGCAACTGAGTTTTTTATGCATCTTGTTAGGTCTTGAGTTAATTTGATTCATGATTTTAAACATATAGCATTTAAGATCCTTAATCCTTCCCTTCTATAAAGTTTGTTAGACATATATTATTCCTAACTCCTTCCCACCAAGCACTTTACTTATGACGATCCTTTTCGGCTTACAGATTTTGAATCATTAAATATCAGTTAGTTATAATTTAAATTTCTTCTCAGTTTTTAACTTTTATCTCACACTTCCTATACTTATATTCATACCGTAGAATTATATTATAAAAAAATTGGACAACTCAAAAATATACAATCCACATTACATTTTATTTGTGTCAAATAGTCTCTAAACACTTTCTTCACCTTTATTATTGCAATGCCAAACTTGGAATGTTCATCAAAGTTATCTATTTGTGGAAGATGTTTGAAATTAATTATAATATCAATATACCTTGAGTAATAAGATGTAATATGCAATAGTCAGGAATCCTATTTAGTGGTAACTTGATATGAAAAAAAGAAACATGTATGATAAATCGTGACAAAAATTATTCGTAATCGGAGCTAGCAATTTTCATTTGAAAGTAAGACCATCTGCAATGCGTTTTCATGCTTGGTTTCTTTAATTCGCAATTCACAATTGAAGGGAAGATAGACGCTATGGGATAGATACGATACAAAATTTGTTAGATGTTTAAAAAGTTATGGGTAGAAATGGTCCCATGTTGTCATTTTGGAAAGGGGTAATATTTTCAAACTTTTTGATAGGGTGAGGTATCTATACTCATGTCTGCTGACTATCCAAAGTATTGAAATAGAAACACTAACAATTTTGATAAAATGACTAATAACCCACCTTAGTCAGGTTTTCGCTCAGACTTCCTTACCCTTCTTCTCTGGGCGGCCTGCTACTTGTACATCAAAATTAATATCTCAATGGGTTCTACCAGAAATACGATTACGAAGGGAACATTTCTCAGCGTGTGATGAGTACAGAAAATTAGGAAAATGCCTAGTTCAAGAGGATAAAAGGGAGTTAACTATTTGAAGGAATCAGCACATATGAATTCATCAAACTTGTTGCAACGCACGACAATGATTCGGACATGCTAAAAGGCAATATTTTTTGGCTAATCGATCTTAATTTCTCACAGCATGAAAAATCATCAAAAGGCAGTGTGGGAAGTGAAAAGCATTAAAAAAAAAAAAAACCAAGACAAGCTCCATTTTTTTTAGTTGAACAGAAACAGATTGTCCACTTATTTGGAAAAAAAATCCTGGAATAAACGATCTGTCACAAGTTTAAAGAATTTGACGTGTGTCCAAAAACAAATCCAATTGCTCGTAATCAATTTCTCTGCTTATCAAATGCGTGGTTTTTTCCAAATCTAACAGATGTCTCAGACAACGAGAACCTTCGTCGCCACATCTGTTGATTATTGCTCAAGAAACAATTAAGTGAGAGCTCGAATCATATAAGTTGGTATGGCTTGCTTTTTTCCTTTCAAGTCTCTTGTACTTTGATGCCAAGTTGCTCTTTTATTGTTTGCGGATGACATGTCGGTAATTCCTCGATTCAAGCACTTGCATCCTCAGTCTTTACATACTAGAAAAAATATTTTCCACAAACGATTCCTTTCTCAAGGAATTTGAGATACATGAGTGCTTGAATATTTATACTTTATATGGGCAAAAAATTATGTATACCAAGTTTCAGGATCTCGTCGCTATTTCACGTGCCAATTAATATCACAAATAAACACCCCGCTGTGGATTTGACTACGTGAGCGCGCTTGTGCTTCCACCATCCAAAAGTCTTTTTGTCTCAATCCAAACGCTTGGATAATTATGATACTATTCGCCATCCTTTATCATCCTGGCTTAAACAACGGAGGCTATGCAACTTTTCCTGGTCATTTGCAAGGAACCTCCCCATGGTAACATAAGTGCAAACAAAAAGTTTGTGTAGAATTAATACTTATTGTACCCAGAAGGTATTGTTGGAATTAAAAAATTAAATAAATAAGATGAGTGAGACATATGCTAATAAAAATGAAATACTTTTCGAAAGTTTTTCAAATGTTAAACGAATGAATGGGCTTGGCCTGGGGCTTTTGAAAGTCCCCCACAAGGACAGGATAGGAGGATTAGGCTATGCGGTTTCCTTGATCATATAAGAAATTTAGAAACTCCTAGCTCATATATGGGTGCCCAAAAAGCATGAGGAAGATACACTAATATAGATGAAACAGAGCTCTTCAGAAATAGCATACCTTAGTGAATAAGTTGGCTCCATACGGTAGATGAAATTACATCTATATACAAATCTATACCTTTATTTATATCTATATCTTTCTATTTCTATATTTAATATGTATGCATATATGAAAGCACAGACAGAGTCAAATTGCTAATCTTTTTTTTTCCTCGTTAAGATGACATTTTAAATTGAAGTCTTCAAAGAAGATTAGTGGTGATTAGGGATGTTTTTGACTTAAAATCTGTTTTCTTTCCATTAAATACCCTTTTCAAAGTTGAATGTTGATTTCTTGCCTTTTGTTAGATTATAGGAACTATGAGTATTTGTTATTTTACATGCGTGCATCTTCTCATGTTGGTGAGGAAGATCTAAACCGAACTGTTGAATGTGCTTTGCAAGCAATTCATGGTGTTCAAAAAGCCTAAGCTGCATTAGCTAACGAAGAGGAAAAAATTTATTATGGTACAACTATCCCAAGCTCTAATCAATTTTTAGAAGCCGTAAACGATATTGGGTTTGAAGCTGAGCTGATAAGTATGAGAAACCACATCATAACATGCATGAAATGCTCTTTCTATGTCAAAAGGGTCAAGCTTCTTAACATCAAGAAGTCGATCTAATAATATTGACTTCAAAATTGTTTCAGCCCGGGCTCGTTGAGGGTATAGGATATCAAGTTTCTTTCCCTAGAATACCCCTATTGGAATATATGATTGGAGAAAGTAGGGAATGACCCCCCTCTACTTTACACGTTGTGCGTTTTACTTCCCTCCACTTTAAACTTAAGCACTAAGCCGCCCCACAGTTTAAGAAAATGGACATAGTTGACGGAAATCATCCAAATTAACTGCATTTTTTTAGGGAAAGAAATGACCCCCAAAAGGTTTTTTTAAAGACCAAAATGCATGTACTGTCTCTGCAAATGACTTAATCACCAGCGGAATCATCTCGCTTTCTGTTCTTATGCATCTCTTAACAAAACAAAACAAAACCACCCAAAAACAACCCTAATCTTAACCCACATATTACAATACTTTCACAATGCCTTGCTTTTATGCCCCGCCGCCGCTTCTCGCCATCGTCGGGGGCACCGCCACCACTGCTATACAGCCCCAGCTCAACTACAACGGCGACACCCCTCAAAACAGACCGCCGTCCTCTGCCTCTTCCTCCTCGGTCATGATAGTCGTCATCATCATAGCCTCTGCCATCATCGTCTCTGCCTCCCTTTACCTCTTCCTCCGCTTCCTCTCCCGCTGCTTCCACCACTCTTTCCGCACCTTCTCCGCGGCCAACGACGTCGTCTCCTCCCACAACCATCACTGTCTCAACGACCAAAACGGCAAACAAACAAGTTATTTGACTCACTTCCGCTCTTCACGTTTGGCTCCGTCACCGGCAACGCCACCGGTGGCAACTGCGCCATCTGCCTCTTCAAGTTCGAGTCGAACGACGTTCCACTCCGGCTGCATCGACACGTGGCTCACCACCAATCAGACGTGTCCTTTATGCAGGTCCACAGTTCACCCTACTGAGGTTGATGTACTGAACAAGTTAGTGTCAGAATCGGAGGCTAGAATTCTCGGCAACAGTTTTCGGATCGAGATCGGGAGCGTCAGCCAACGACGAGCCCCGTCTGAATCAGGCTGGAGGTCCTACTCCCTCGGCTCGTTCGACTACATTGTCGATGAACGGTACGAGGTTTCGATCGGGTCCACACACTACCGAGGAGTGTCGGACTATACCGAAAAGGACTCCGTCGGAGCCTCGATTTCTCAGCTCGAACCGTCGGGAGAAATCCTAGCTACAGAAGTCACCGGCAGATGGAGTTGGTTGAGGGACTATGTCGACAGAATTTCTGCCATTTCTTTTTCCTCTCGTGCGATGTCGTTTTGGATCTTCGGCAGGTTCTTCACTGGGAGTAGCCGCAGGAGCGAAAACGCCGTCGTCGCGACTGGCGAGGATATGGAAGCAAATAGAGTCAGAGAGGAGATCATGGAGTTGTTTTGATGGCTTTCTAAAAGCGAATAGAGTCGCAAGATGAAGAAGAACAAATGCAAGAGAAGGAGATGAAGGGTCATCTCTGGGGTTTTGAGAGAGAAGATGAAATGGGAGATAGAGATTGCACGAGTTTGGGCATGCTTCTCAAAAAATTAACGGGTTATATGGAAAGGATAAAAAAGACATTTGACAAAAATCTGTTACATCGAGTTAACGGTGCCCATTTTCTTAAACTGTAGGGCGGTTTAACGCTTAAGTTTGAAGTGGAGGTGGACAAAACGCATAACATGTAAAGTAGATGAGTCCATTCCCTACTTTTCCCTATATGATTTTGTTAGAGTCAAGGGTTGTTTTGACTTTTGAATAACTTTTTTGAATAAGAGTGTTATTACAAAATAAATGTGTTTTTTACTTCTCATGGGCTATCAAGTCTCTTCCCTTAAAATACCTTTATTGAAATATTTTTTTAAGAGTTAAGTTTTTTTTTTTTTACTTTTTATATAAAAACATTGGAAGGGGTGGGGGGTGGAAATTTATGAAAATCCTGTAAAATCACTTTTGAACTCCGACATACTTTCTGACTACTGAAAAAATTTCTATCAAAGACTACCGCCTCCATTCCCGTTAAAACTAAATTACCTTCGAGTTATTGCATCTTTTCATCTAATTTGATTTAAAAAAACTTGCAGAGAAGAGAATATTTTTTATAGCCTTTTGAAAGAAAAATAATATACCTAAACTAAATCAAATAATTTGTCAGAAACTAAAATGAACCCATTCCTAGCCGGTGGCTTTCTTACCTTAAGCCAATCATATCCTAGCATGAAGTCCTTTTGTCTAACCTCTGTGAGATAATTTGGAACCAAGGCAATCCTAGCCCGTGGCTTTCTTAGCTTAAGTCACAACTAAATCATCGAAATTTTGATAGATTAGTACGAGGTAGAAGCTGTTGCAGAGAAAGAGATCATAGAAGCACTTGCAATCAAAGAGCTTATACTGATCGATGATGACAAAACTCTGTAAAGTTTTTAAAATAAAAAAAATGCTAAAGAAAAGAAAGTTGGGACCATAATGAAAGAGATCTCCACGAAGAGGATAAAGGTTGAGAAAGATTAATACTTAGTGTCACTTAATTCACTCTTAAATCCTCTTATATCTTAAATTATCTCTCTTCTTTGTTCTACAGTTATACACATCTTTTCATACCTTATCTTGGAGCATGCTGACGCTCTAAGATTCGAGAGGGTTTTTGTTGCATTGAAACTCCCTTCGGTTGATTCTTAGATCTTTAGGGTAGTACGCCATTAATCAAGTACAGATTTTGGGACTAATCCTTTTCAAGGGAAGTGCGTTTCTAGGTGCCTCACCCCAACCAAATTTTAGCCTCTTCTAAATCTTTGATTACTATTGTTAATAAATTGGGTCAGTG